>ML813730.1:140399-154733 GCA_009831015.1 Picea engelmannii
ATATGCATGAATATTATCAAATAGAAGAAGCTGCAATATATGCAAGATATTGAATAAGAACAAGACGTCAACACTTGAGTTGCCTTGTTGTAATAGTCATTAATTCATTCTATTTACAGGACCTGAAGAATGAAAGCAGGACGGGTCCTCTAATTTCTTTCTTTAAGTATAGGGCGAGCGCCACACAAGTATGGCCTATGAAAAATTATTCGTCCATCTAAAATGTAAGGAAAAAACATAGTAGCCTTTATTTAAGTCAAAGTACTAGGCAACATAAGGAAAATCTTGTCGTCCATGTTTAACGACACAAAAAAAAAGGTACTAAGTAAAATGAAAAGCAATACCAGAGATTGGAAAACACCATTAAAATATACCGCAAATATTCTATATTCAAATAAGATGGGTTACAAAATATAGCTGAGATTGTTTTCCACAATGAATACGATTTGTCCTGCCGCCAACCAAAAAAAAAAATGTACAATACTGAAGCTCTTGGACAACCTTCTTGACGATCAAATGTTGAATATCAATTTTGGGTCTTGGACTTCATTGGTGTTGCCAACTAGATCTATCCCATATTTTTGAATATCTTGTCTCTTCTAGATATGGCATGTCTGCATTGGCTGGTTATTCAACATTCCATTCTTTGTTAAGCGTTAATTTCCCTCTGTCGTTGAAAACTTGGGGTTTAAGGTGCCTTCCTTGTAATGTTCTTGACCATTCACATCCAAGACAACTTAGAAATGTGATTCAGGCCCAATTCAAAGTCAAGGGAGTGGTTTTATGTGACGTCAGCTTTAGGGGAAACAAATCCTAATAGGCAACAAAAGCTAAGACAAAAAAAAAATCAAGTATGTTGTGACTCCTATTCTCCCTGTATTCGATCATCTGTTTGGTTGAAAAGCCTGCCTAATGATTTGTATGTTGAACTTCTTTATTTTATTACAGTAAATTGGAAGGAATGTCCAAGCCAAATGCAAAATGTTCCTTTTTTGAAGTACATAGCTTCTTCCAGTAGCACAGGTCTGGCAAGTGTATCAAATGTTGCAGATCACATCAGAATATATATTTCGTCATAGGGGTGGCAGACATGGTGGCCCAAAAAAAGGTCTGGAATGTTCGAGAGTGATGCCAAATATTACTCCATTCTTGAATACACTCAGAAGAAACTATAAAATTGGATACCAACGAACATGAGAAACTGTATGCTCGTTTGAATCAACATTCTAAAATTACAGAACGTTTTATGCCAAAGTTGTAACAGAATTGCAAACGACCAGTTTCTATGTCAAATAGTGTTGAGCGACCTCTGGATGCAGTAACAGACTCAACATATAATCAACTTTCGATCACTAATAATACTAATGTCAAGTGTAAGAAGTTGTTATCCTAGGTTCCAGGTAGTTTCTCCTCCAGGCATCCACATAGGCGGTGACCCCAGGCTCCAGATAGCTTCAACTTCAGACATTGACATTGGAGGTGGCGATGGGAACAGTGCTACTGACTGCAGTGCGACAATGCGGTGAACAAGCAGAGATGTCACTGTCAAAGCACTTAGACTGCAGGATTGTCAGACCTGCAAAGAACATCGTCTTTAGTGTTGCTTTCTCACGAAATCTACAATGTTGCTTTGAGTCCATAAATCTTTGGAAATTGGGTGTTTTGTGCGAAAATGACCTTGACATTAGGTACATGTCAGACATCTATTATCTATCATTGCAGTGTTAATGCAATTGACACAATGGACGACGACTCAATTGCATTGGCACAAACAATATTAATTTTGTGATTAATTAACATCCTTGAAGGACGTGAATCCCAAACAATGCCTAAAACTTTTTGAACAACCGTCTGTTAGAAAAATACATTGTTCTATATTTAAAAAAATAATAAATTGCATGGTTTGAACATTTTTTTTTTCAAATATCGCATCAACTACAACAGAAGAAATGCATTTTCCTTATCCAAAGCAAGGGAAACAACAAGAAGATTGACATCAGGTGGAAACAAATATGGAAACACACCACTAAATTAATGTCTCTTCTAAAGAATGAAATAAAATGATTACATGAAGGTGGTAGTAAAAGGTGATTTTCAGAAACCAAATCATTACCTAAACACGCGAAACTTCTTGCAGAAAGTGGTAGTATAAAGTAATCCTCAAAAAGTGTTGCAAAGTCCATAAACCAGAATTCCTTCCCATTAACTTTTTCCAGTTACATGTCGATGGGGGGATTAGAAAGTTTTGACACCGTCGTTCCCTGGTTATATACCCACCTTCAAGTAGGAGGGGAATATTCGTGTAAATAGGCGCAACCCATCAACCCAGATGTAATCATATGCGTAGGAGTAGTAAAATAAAAAATGTGCAGTAGCGATAGACAATTGATTGTATGTGGAATCTGTAAGTTCCCTCCCCCTTATTTTTGCATTGTCCTCAGTGCACAACACCCTACAGGTGTAATTTCATTTTACAATTTCGGCTCCCTAACTAATAATCAATATATAGGCTCTTTGGCCCGAAATCACACATGCATTCCAACATAAACAAATTACATAGGAACTATGGCCCCAATACCATATATACATAGGCACTTCGACCCCCAAAATCATAAATACATAGGTGCTTTGGCCCCAAAACATATATACAAAGGAACCCTGGCTCGAAACATATACATAAGCCACCCACATTCTCCTACAACTATCCCGATTTCCACTAGCTCTCTTCCTCTTGACATGCCCAACCCAAGGAATGGCATCCCATTCGTTTATTAGGGTGGACCCAAGGAATGTGCCCCCTTCACTTTCCTTAGTCCATCGAACTACACCATTCATTTATCAAGTTCTCTTAGGAATAGGGAATCTCACTAATGGGAACTCAAGAGACTCATTGCTAGGAAAAATTTCCAAGAAATAACCAACAAAAACCTTGTTGTCACAGTGAAACTCACACAAGAGTTCACTCTTTAGGCTTGACAACCTGGTTCTTCGATAATGCAACTCACACAAGAGTTCACTCTTCAGGCCTAACAACCTGGTTCTTCGACATTGCAATTCACACAAGAGTTCACTCTTCATCCCTAAAAACCTAGTTCTTCGACAATGCAACTCACACACGAGTTCACTCTTTAGGCTTGAAAACCCAGTTCTTCGACAATGCAACTCACACAAGAATTCACTCTTTAGGCCTAGAAACCTGGTTCTTCTTGTTTTACTCACCCTCTAGGCTCAGGCATCCCTTTCACTGTTATATAGTTCCTCAGGCAATCCATCGTTTACCAAGATGTTTTCACGTAGACAAATGCCATCTTGTTGCTACAATTCCACTAGCAATGCATAACCCGTGACAATCATTTCATGTGCATCATATGCAGTAATTATGAGCCATCATCATAAAATTTTTATTATAAAATTTCAAATTTGTTTTACACAGTAAAACAAAATTTTCCAAACATGAATCCTCTACTCATAATTGCTTGATTCTTGAAACAACAGACATCGATATTCCTTATGGATTACACCACTGCCATATCCAAGACCATTCTTCTTGCAATTTTCTCAATTTCCATGCAACCAAACAAATTGTTAGCATATCATAACAATTTCCAATTATTAATTTCTCAAATTTGGTTATGCAGGAAAATAAAAATTCCCCATGCATGAGATTTCTTCTCATTATGTTTGGCTCTTGTAGTGGTATATGTTAGTATTCCTTATGGGATTAAATTATTTCCATATCCAAGACCATTTCCCCTGCAATTTTCTGAATTTCCATGCAGCTAAACAAATTGTTAGCATTCATGCACATTTTTAGTAGTCCATGAAATGATCTCAGAATTGTAATTTACGAGCAATTCAATCATTTACAACCATTGTTCACATTAAAATGGAATTCAACCATTCATCATATTATCTATAATGAAACCATCATTCACAATACATGCATTATTAGCATGCCAATCTTTTCATAATGCAATCAAACTTTACTAATAATAAAACCAATGTGCCAATACTCATGGCCACATCCACACAATGCATCCTTGCATCAACTCTGGAATACCTTTTGTTCATGTCATGTATTCAACCATGTGAATTGGAAGGTATGGGCCATGCCTTAATACTTCATCCAAACTCTTCCCCACAACTTGTCCGATCCTTTGGATACCTTCCTCTTCAACCCATACACAACACTAGGAACATCATCCCTTAGTGTTATTTAGTGTAGGCAAAAAGGTTGCATTCCAAACCCCAGTTACATAGGGGAAAACCATTATGCACTTGGATGACACTATAGCCTTTCCATATCCATTCTCATCATGGCTTCACACATGACCATCTCTAATGGAATTCATTGCTACAGTAGGAGTAATGTCTCCTGACTTAACTCAGTTATGAATTCATAACCAACATAACATAATATGCAATTAATTTTCCCATAAATGTATTCAAGCAACAAATAATATTTGTATATTCAAGGCCTCCCGCCTTTACGTCAATTCAAATAGTGATATTCAACTGAGGGAATTCATACCTCAATTCCATTCAACAATTATACATCATAACAAACTCAAATCCATACGTGTATGGTTGTCATCATTTTACTTGATGCTACCTGATCAACTAGTACTTTATAGAAGCTCACATGCTCCTTTTTCCTATTCTCTTGATCAACATTCCCACCATCCTCATTTTATCTTCATATGGATGGATACCATAAGAAACAATATCATCATGCTGTAATCATGTTTCTTGGATACACAATTCATCATTAGTTTTATTCAAATATCATAACATCATTATTTCACACACACACACACATACATATCATGAGACTACTCTTAGTCTATAATCATGCCACCAACATGTTCAATCATGTCTACATGCACAAACACACATCATTATGCACCAAGTATTTGATATTTAATGCCTAATTTGTGCAAATGCATTCTATCTTTATTCTGTGCATTATGCCTCAATTCTATCATGCACTCCAATGCATATCTATTTCATATTAATTAATTATTTATCCTTATTTTTGTAGACGACTATTCTTGAGTTCTGTAGAACCCTGCTACCCTGTGCACTACTATTCTGCTCAACCGTGCACCACTGGCCCTTATTCTACACCTACTAACCAAGCCTCACTTGTCCATTCTACATTTCCAACCACTAGATCCATTAGTGTTGTCATCTCACAACTGCCTCCTTTATCCAAAGAATCCTATCCCAACATATTTTGGCTATAATTATCAATATTCATAGTGCTGTAACATACACTACTCTAGCTAAATATTTTCATTCCCCATTTTATTGACCAAAATGATCTTGAAGTATCATTATCATTGATTGACATTTCAATATTATGAAATGTTCTTTAATGCCATTTTCCCAATAATATTTTCCATCCATGGATTTGCTCAATTTTAAATATCTTTCTTCACTTCATTAAGTGATTCATTGTGAATCACTGCTTGACCACTCAATACCACTCTGCTCCAAATGGAATGCTACATTCCATCGTTTGCACCTGTACCCTACTTTTGCTGCACACTCTAATAATAGAGACAACTTTCTTGCTTTGGATACTTTTAGACACAAATTGCTAGATCATATCTAAAAATACCTTCTCCCTACATCTCTATGCTATCATATAGAGATGACTCATCCACCCATGAGTCACACCTTGTCTCATGATATCCTTTTTCCTCCTCTTGCAACAAGCTTTGTAGCCTTTGTTATATTTCTACCTTCAAGGATATGGAGTTCTTGTTAAATCCATGTGCATGCAATGACTTTTCTCACTTATTGGATTCATGTTTTATGGTGAACATCTCTATTAAATTTACCTTTTAAATTATTCATCTCTATAGCACCTAAATACTATTATTCCCATGTTATTCCTTAGACCGTTGTCAACCTTGCATTACCTTCCCTGCAACCCTACACTTTCCTTTTGCACCTCTTTGATGCTTCAACTGACTGTACTAGCTAGACCCACTTCCCTATCCTAAAGACCCTGGAATTAATCTAGAACAAACCCACACAATTTTGAATTATGGAATCTTATACTTTTTCTAGAAAGTCTTTTCACGCAACACTCTCTGCAGAGTTCTCTTCTGCTTAATAAAAATGCCCAATTAGTGAGCTTAGCCTTTGTTTATGTGTCCAAAATATTTCACTTCAAGTGTGCCTCTATGATTGTGCATATGTACTATCCTAAGAATATACACTCTTTCTTACACAACAATCACCTTTGGCACTCATCGCTATCGTTTGGGAAGGTTTCTCCAAACTTTGACACTATTTGGAAAAATCTTCAAATCAAGTAATTACATGGCTCTTGGAATCCAATTCCACTTTCTATTACTTGTCCTATGGATCTTTATTGCCTCAACCAAATTATACTAGCTCTTCCATGTTTCCATTACTCTGATATTCAGTCCTAGTCTTGAATTTACCTGATTATACCTCTAATTCTGCACCATGTGCAAACAACAATTTTTGGTTAGAATTATGCATAGTATAAAAATTTTGTCAATTAATGCTACATGTCATTTTTATCCCAATGTATGAAGGACACAATGCAACAAATAAAAAAATATGATTTTTTAGATGCATTCCTCTCTGAAACATCTCTCTAATGACTGTACTCATGCCTCAATCTAAGTTCTAAGCGAAAAGTTATAATATCTACATGTTGCAGTTCCACTTTCTTGCTGCCACAACAATCTCTTTTATCACCTTCTGAGAAAATATAACACCCAATTTAAAATTCTGGGTTGACAAATGTCTTCTACTCCTCAAGAAATTTCCAACGACTATTCGTTTGCTCAAATATGAGCTCCGAGTTTAAAGTTATGGTCCAGAGAAGTTTAGGTTGTTTTACCCAATTTATCTCTGTATGCTACAAGTGTTGTCTTTCACTCCCATCGCATTTTTAGTTACCCATAACCCAAATATGACTCCACTTCTAGCTTGTATGGGTCAAAATATTTCCATCGACTTCTCCTGTGCCCCAAACGAACTTCAAAGCATGGAGTTATGCCTTCTGGAAGTAACTTTGTTGCCAAAATTTTACCCTCATTGTTTTGGATGTAACTTTCTCGTACGAGCTTTGTTTTGCAAACCAATTATCTCATTGGATAGCTCTCTCCAATTTCTTTTATTTGAGTTGCACAGATAGAGTGTGCCTTGATACATTCCATTCTCATGGGTTTTGATTGGCTAAAAATGTCATTTAGGGCCTCAAAAATGCCCCGCAAGTTAATGGCCTTCAAAAACCATAAAAATTCACATAAAATTGACTATTTTATTATTGTAACAACCCTTTAAATCTGAATCATTGATCTCAAATTAGGAGAAATAGTAACCATTTATCTAACTCTATCGACCATCAACGATCGATACTTTTCTTTGGATGTGCGCGACACTTTTTCGAATCGGTCGACGCGATCATCGACCATCGACCCATTTCCATGACATTTGATTTGTAATAAAATGACAAACCGACCAAATCAACCATCCGTCGTTGATGATCCCGATTAACTGACGAACGCCTCTAAAATTCTTTCGACGTCCGACCATCGACCATCGACCATCGACCATCAACCGATTCTTGGCCGACGTGGCAACTGTTGATGTGGAACGACACATGGATACTAATGTGGTATGCCACATGGATGATGATGTCATCATCCACTTTTCCTTCATCGACGGTTGACCACTTCTCTTGGATGACCTGAACACCTCGCCAAATCGACCGACGCCCAACCATTGACGCGTCAGTCATCGACAACCTCTCTTGCTTGATTTAAAACACTTTTCTAAAACAACTGATGCCCAACCATCGACCCATCGACCATCAACGATTGAAAACTCTTCAGTGGATTTGGCCAACCCCTGACCATCAGCCATCAACGGTCAGAGATGTCTTGTGTCCGACCAAATTCTTCGCCCAAATTGCCTATTCGACCATTGACGAAGTCTGCTGGTGAGCGTTATTACTTAGAATTTTTTTGACCAAAACTCTGATTGATCTAGACCGTCGATCTACCACTCAAAAAATGATTGTGGTAATTGATCATATCAACTTTATTCAACTTTGTTGATGCCCATCCATCAACCGTCAGTCATTGATGTTTTCTCTTGGCGAATTTCCAACACTTATCCAAACTTGTCGATTTGACCATCGACGAATTCTGTGGTCGAACCTCACACTTAGAAAATTTCGACAAAAACCCAGGTGAATCTGGGTCGTCGATCTGATTTTTTTTCTAAATGGCCAAAAATGAATCTTGATCATTGATTGGATCTACCATTCAAAACAACCAAAATGAATACATACCGTCGATCTGATCCATTTCCCAGATTTCCAAAATTAATCACAGTTGTCGTTTTGATCAAATTTTCAAAATGAACAAACCTTCTGGATTTTTAAATTTATCATGATGAATCTCAGCCGTCGATCTCAAGATCAAAAGAGTTCTCGATCGTCGATTCACCAAACTTCCTGTAACTCTACAGGAGACCATTAAAACTCGAATTTCGACCATTCCAGGTTGAATTTCGATCTGCAACTTTGTAGCTTGGATCTATTGAACCTCCTTAACTATCCAGAGTCATTTAAACCCATATTTTTGCCCATGGATTTGGGGATTTCTCCCTAAATTCTCTGTTTTCCCCAAATCTCTCACATGCAAAATCTACAACAACAAATTCCACCAATTCATTGTGATTCTGGCCCATCCAAGCCCAGTGTTTGAACTTGAGGCTCTTATACCACTTTGTAATGTACCCAACCTCCAACTGAGCATCATTACATGCATAATACACATTAAATTAATATATTTCAACTAAATATTTTCCTGTAGGTTATCAACCGCAATTCACACACATATTTGAAAATTGGATTGATACTACAGTGCTAAATGCATATAACAACATATATTAAACATGAATACAACTGTTCAAGAAAACAACAAACAAACAATATTCATATAAACCATTTACACAACAAAATTAACATAAGAACATAATATAAACACTTTTTTGTTAATGATTAACCAACTGGTTGCAAATGAGGGATGAACCTCCCAACCATAGGCACTACTATTCATTTTCACTCAACAATAGGCCACCCCTGAGCTGAGGGTATGATTCCACAAGTAGATCGGACCCATTGGTTGTCCACTGTCCACACACTGCAGCTCCAAAACCAAGGTTCTACTCGCACAACAATTCCAATCCTCTAGCTCTCTCTTCCCCACAACCTACACTATCCAAGGAATGTAGTCCCTTCACTGTGTTTTTCTTGAGATTGATTCTAAGGATCAAAGAATAATGTCAGGCATCAAAGTTTTAAATGAAATGTTTTTATAAGTGCTTTCTTCTACCTTCAGTTTTATGAGAAATAATCTTTAAGTGAAATTTATGATAAGATAGTACAGAGGCTGTATCTCATTATCTGAGTCGTAATTTTAATTTCAAATGATGTAGAAATGACTGAAAAAACTATTAAAACAAATCAAGGTATCAATTACAGATAAGTCTCACCTTATTTGCAGTAGAAGAAAAATAAAAGATGTACCCTTGAAATGAGATTGAGAATGCAACAATTCACATAGGTCTCGGGTCTTGTTTTTACTCACAGTAATAACGGAGGAAAAATTGTTACTGAATGAACTTCTGATATATTATGATCACAGTAGACGTATTACTAAGTTGTAATCATTCACTCTTCAAGAACTACAGAACAAAATTCATAAGAGATGGACAAACAGAGAAAGAACATAACTCAAATGGAATGAAACTTAGAATCTCTGTCTGCACTTGTATTAATATTCAAAAAATTCTCTCTTTTACATTAGGCTAGAAGCAACCTTGAATAGATCTGAAATCTATCTATTTATACAAAGTTGTCCCAACAAAAGGTAGTTGGACTTTCCACAATATCCGCTCTAAAGATAGAATACAATCCGAATGGAAAAACATAATGCAGATATTGTTGAGTTTTGATTTGATGTGCTGGCACTTCATATGTTCCTTCATTTTCTCCCAAATGCACTCACTTTCCTCTGTTAATTGAATTGTGTACACATGTCCATCAAGGCTATCAAAAATCTTGAAGGTTCAATCTTCTCGTTCAATTCAAAGGAGAACATCTTCTTTTGTACTAGTGACAAGTTCTCCTGGATCTTCTTTTCTTCCTGGGCTCTAATTTGATACTGTAAATTTGGCTTCACCAACAACTCATTAATCTTGAGCAAATCAATCTGATTCATCTGTTGGATGACATATTGAATATTTTCCTTATTTTTTCTGGAGTTTTCCTTATTCATTTCTATTTCAATCTGTCCCAATGCCTCTGAGATATTATTTTCTTCAAATTCAACCAAATTTGATTCTA
Organism: Picea engelmannii; assembly: GCA_009831015.1. NCBI lineage: Eukaryota > Viridiplantae > Streptophyta > Pinopsida > Pinales > Pinaceae > Picea > Picea engelmannii. The sequence continues at coordinate 150,805 of ML813730.1, forward strand.
TAGAAGATAGTGTCTTCGGGCAAGCCTCCTTTTCCTCTTTGGCAAGTTTCTTGCTTTCCTCTAGATTTGTCTTCCAAAATTTCAGGGCCATTTCACCTTTTACTTGTTCATATTGTGAGAAAGGGGCGTGACCAGTGATATTGGATTTCTGCCTCCATATGATGAATTCCTGAAACTTGGATCTAGCCACACATGCATCTTTTTCTTTCACATAAATACTTTTTAGATAATTATTTATTGCCTGATAATATTTATGAATAGTATCCACCTTTTGATATAGATCCTGCTGGACAATTTCTAGCTTCTCGTAGATTTCAGATGCTTGTTCTTTGAAAGCAATGATGTCTATTGTTGAATTCTCCATTAGGGCTGATTTGGCCTGCATATGTTCCATCAAATTGTCCCGCTAAGTGATCATGCCTTTGCTGGTTTGTGAACTCTAGTAAATCAACTCAAGTTTATCTTGTAACTGCTTCATCTGATGTTGATAATTTAACTTTATTTTCTCTATGTCTTGATTCATTTTGCTCCTGGGAATTTGTTCTATGCTGTGTATTTCATTATGCAATTGTTCCACCAAGAGAGATTTTTGTTGCAGTTGTTTGGTCAGATTATCCACTGACCATTGGTTGGTAGTGGAAAAATCCCCTAGTGAATCTGCAACCTCCTTGGAAAACTCAAGATCATCTTGGCCTTTTCCATCGTACACTATTTTCTGTCTTTTAGTAACAACTCCATCTTTTTGCTGTGGTAAATATGTATAGGCTTAGAACTAGCCGAGGTCCAACTCCAGTTCATTAGGGGGAATGGGGTCATGAAGCAAATGGAATCCATGATATATGCAGACAAATAAAAAGGAGCAGGTTTCCCTTTTGATTTTAATAATTGGTACTCGACAATTTCCTTAAAAAAGTTATCAGACAACATTTTATCCCAATTGAAAGTATAGCCCTCGGTTACTTCATTCATTATAGCTACCCACTCAACTGAGAAATGTGCAAGGTTATTTTTCCCAAATAGATGACACAACATCATGACTATATATAATATATGATCATATAAGGATGCTATGGAATACATACCATGAGCGTCGATTTTGAATTTATCTAGATGTCCCCATCAGGACTTGATTATATCATGGCCATTTCTACCGTATTAAGTGCATTCTTTTCTCTCAAAATGCAGGAGAAATGTTGCATTGTAAGTATATTTGGGTATAGAGGAAATTTTATACATTACTTGTAGGTTCTCTGGTTGAAAAAAGCCGATGGAGGACTTATGGTGGCTGATAACACTTCTGGTTTGAATGTCGATGTGCTCCAGAGCCCAACTTATCATATCATTATAGGGTAAAATATTGGGTCGTGCATCAATCTTGTGAAATTCTGACTGTGCTACCAATCTTAGCTTGGATGAGAAGGACTTGTCGTCTTCCTTGACATAATCGTCTGGATAATTAATAATCTCATGTTCTAAAATATCATAAACCTGCTTCCAAGACTTGATGGTATCCGTAATTCATGGAGTGGTGTTTGATAGAACATCTGTGTTTGGATTGGAATCATCAACTGATGCACTTGCCTCTTTGCAGCGTTGCATGGTGCCATAATCTTCAGGGAAGTGAAATTATCCTTCCTATAACAAGGGAAGTCTGTAAGCTCTTTACTGAATGAAAACTTCTAATTGCAAATGGTAAAATGACTTGAAATTCAAAATGTTTTATTCATAAAGTTTATCAATCTTCATGTTGATTTACTGACAAATAATTTATTAAAAATTTAATGGAATTTATTACCTAGTGATTCACAATATTTATTTAAATCATTAACTTTAGCCAATTATAAAAGTCAAAAATACTTCGACGGTTCGACATTCAGAGGTTTTGAATGTGCCAGGGAAGAAATTTCCTGAAGGCCGAATTCCTAGAGAAGTTAATCTCTAATTAATCGCTTTCATGTTTTAAACATTTTATTAGCCTTAATTACTTCAAAAGTTTGGTATTAAGTGGTTTTGGATGAAGGATGATAGAAATCCTTTGAAGGCCGAATTCCAGTAGTAAACGTTTCGAACTGTTACATATATATTTTGGGTTTCGGAACTCCGGAGATCCGGGAGTTCATTTGTTTAAAAGTACGGTTCGACATTAAGGAGTTTTGGATATAGCACAAGATAAATCTCCCGAAGCCCGAAATTGTGGAGTGATTAATTAATACTTAATCATGATTAATTAAAGTTATTAAATGTTTTATTAATTCTTTAAAACACTTTTTACTTTTTGTAATATCCAATATTTCAGCACTTTGATACTTTGGTGGTTTGTGAACTAAATATTTGTTTAAAATCCCGAAGGGAAATCTCTCGGAGTGACGTGGCAGAGATGACACCATTCTTAGTGACGTGTCAAAAAAGGAGTGACATGTGTCACATGAAATCGAGTGAATAATCTGATACAAAAGTTAAAAATAAGTGCCACATGTCACCCCTGAAAAGATTAGAAGAAACGTGTCCTATGACTCATCTGTAAGTCCTTTTATGAATTGTCACGAGGAAGTGTCTTTGGGACTTCGTAGATTCATCGTTTTTGTTGTTCAGATTTCTTGAAACTCCCGAAGCACGAAGTTCCAAAGTTACTGTTATACACTTTCTTTTTAAAATTCGGGCGACTTTTACATTTCGGAGACCACAAGAACCGTTTGATCAAATTAGTGGAACTCATTGACAGGTGTTATGTAAGCATCTTATTGATCTATAACAACCAATGGATTTATTTTAAATTAAAAGACAATTTCCTAAGTTTTTTTTTTTTTTTTTAGTGAAATTTTATTTCTAAGAGGCAAAAACAAAAGAATAAAAGTTCAAAATTCTAAGTGTTTTAACATGGGCTCCATCTGGGGATTGTGGCTCCCCGTGAGGCACACAATAATAGTAGACTAAGTTCCTTTATTGGGTAAATGGATTCATTATTTATTTTTTGAAAAACACTTTCTGGTTTTATTTAATCATACATAGAAAAAATGAACTTATCCAAATCCAAAATCTTTAAAACACACTTCATGATTGATCTCAAGTTAGGCTACTAAATATTTCCCTTTCTTAAAATTGATTTCGGAATTGTTTAATATAATCAAAATAATTTTAACTAAAATATCAGGCTTCGATGGATTTTGTTCGCTTCAAGGTTAAGTAGATGTAACATATTTATTTTGGAAATCCCTAGTTGGTTCATGATGTAAATATTACTGGAAAAAGAACTAGATAACAAAGTATGATATATAGATATGTATGACAGCCTTACAGATATCATAGATATTGTTTCACTGTCAGCGAGCCTTTTCAGTACCCCGATAAAGTTATCTACTTCTCCCATTGAATTTCCTTTCACCTCTTCAATTAATGAATTTGCATTTCGTTGAGCTGAGGACAATCAATGTATGAATTTCCTTTCATCATCTCTTTTAGACAAGATGGGGGAAATCAAATTATGAGTTTCTTTTCATAGTCTCTTTTAGACAAGATGGGGGCAATCAAATTATGAATTTCCTTTCACCATCTCTCTTGGATTTTAACATTTTGAAGTGGGGGAAATCAATTTGTATGTAACATACAAGGGATGATATTTGTTTAAAGCCTTTAAAATGAAAAAGAAGTCCTGTCCACAATTTTAAGAATACTCTAAAACTAACTTTCTTCCAATTTTCAGTACATCTTCGCCTATAGGAGAATTTTTTTGGGATTTCAATTATTTCAGGGATAAACCTTGAGCGAGTTTGTGAGTTTAAAATCTGATATCAGAGCTAAAATTATCAGGATTAGCCTAGACATACTTTTTCAATTAAAATCAAAAGAACGTAAAGATTTTCGCCTAATCTTGTTTTGAAAATATGCTTTTGAGTTTTTAGAGTCAAGGTAAGTCTATATTAGATAATCTT
>ML813732.1:0-32643 GCA_009831015.1 Picea engelmannii
CTCTATGAGTCTTGTTTAGGATCAAACTCCTCAACTCGTCGTTGGGCGGTACGTAAATTCTATTTTCAAATCTCAATAATTCTTCGTTGTCCACCGTAAATCCCTCAAATTTTGGTACCATCATTGTGTTTTTTCCGATAAAATCCTAGACCTCTTTGTACCATTCATCGTTGCACAGTAAATTTAGAATCTTTTCACATAGATTCATTTGAAGAGGCATCACCGAAAACATGTGTGGTCTCCAACTCAATGCATCAACTACTTTGTTCATTGTTCCTTTTATGTAAGTAATCTCGGAATCGTACTTGCTAAGAATTCCAACCAATGTCGTTGTCGCGCGTTCAAGTCACTTTGCGTAAATATGTGTTGTAAACCACAGTGATCCATTTTTAGTTCAAATTTTCATCCAATAAGGTAGTGTCTCCATACTCTCAAGGCATAAACAATGGATAACAACTCCAAATCATGCGTCACTTAGTTCTCCTCATGCATTCTCAAATTTCTCGAGATGTAAGTGATCACTCGACCGTCTTGCATCAAGACTCAGCCTAAACCTTCTTTGGATGCATCAGTGCATACCAAGAAATCCTCGTCCATGTCAGGGACCTTTAGTATCAATGTTTTTGTCAACAACTCCTGGAGCCTCCAAAATGCTTCTGCGCATTTCTCAGTCCAAACAAACTTCTTGTTCTTCTTTTGCAATTCTGTAATCGGATTTTCTATCTTCAAAAAATCCTCAACAAACCGTCGATAGTACCCTATTAAACCCATGAAGCTACACACTTCTAGGACATTCGTCGGCGTAGGCCATTCCATAATAGCCTCGGCCTTTGTTGGATCCACAATGATACCTTCGTCAGAGATGACAAGCCCTAAGTAGTGAATCTTTGATTGATAGAACAAGCATTTCGACAGCTTCCTAAACAGTTTGTTCTCTCATAGAGTCAATGTAGAGTCTCCATGACCCATCCTTCTTCCATATGAAAATAACAAGTGCACCCCACGGTGATATGCTTGGATGTATAAGTCCTAGGTCCAACAATTATTTCAGTTGCATTTCAACACCTGTAACTCAGGGGTTGACATATAATAAGGTGTTCTTGTTATTAGTTCAATCCTCGGTTTTAGGTTGATGGTAAATTCCAATTCCCTCTCAGGAGGAAATCCTAGCAACTCCTCTTAGAAGACATCCGCAAACTCTCGCACTACCGGAAGGTTTTCTAGGCCTTCTGCCACACCCTTTTTGTTTAACGCGAGGATCACACAAATCTTGCATCCCTTGCGCATGATATTCCATAGTTGTAGGGAAGATACGAATCTTAGGGAGACTCCTTGGTTACGATCTACAATCACGTGTCTTTGTCCCTTATCATCGACCAAGCTCAATCATTTCGTCTTATAGTGGAGTATTGCCTCACGAGATTCCAACCAGTCCATATTGATCATGACATCATAAAACCCTAAGATTGTGACGTACATGTTGGACCTTGTAAAAATGTCTCTGAGGTTATCGCTACAACCCATAACCTCCCCTCCAACCTTATTTTTGGCTCCCGAAGCCATTTCTACAAAGATAAACTTGTTCTGTTGACTGCCTTTACCTTAATTATTTTTAGCGCTGCACCAGAAATAAAATTCTTTGTAGCACCGAGATCTATCAAAATACTAAGTGTCTGGTCAGTGAAGATACCTGACGTATCGAGCACAGTCGACTGGTGCTCTGCCTGGCAGTTATTCACTGTTGCATGAATCTGATGGGCCTTGCTCAAATCTACCACGGTAGTGAGTCTAGCTGATTCAGATGCTCTGGCCCTCTCAACTGGACAGTCACGCTGGTAATGTGGTTCTCCACATGTCCAACACCCTTTCTTCAGTATAGTACTCCTGGTACCCAAATTAGAAGTTGACGGCCCACCGACCTAGAACCCTGGTCTATTCTGATGAACCGGCCTAAACTGTTGTTGCTGCAATCGACACTGTTGCTAGTGTCGGGGTCCTCTGTAAGGAGTTTGTTGCTGAGGAGACAGTCTTTATGGTGTAGTGTATGTGGATCCTCTCTGAGTGCCTCGATATCCTGGTGAATGTCTGGCTAGTGTCTGATGCTGCAACGCACCAGATGACACATGTCCCGCTGGTCTCACTGGAGTCCTTCTCTGACCCTCGTTGATAAGCTCATTCTCTACTATGAGGGCCTTCTAGACAACATCATGCAAGTTTTCATACATCCGAATCCTCACTTTTTCACGAATGTTGACATTAAGGCCAAACACAAACTTGTTGACCTTAAGCTTATTGGTATTCAGGTGAGGGGAATACCGAAGCAACTCCATGAAACGAGTCTCGTACTCAGGCACCATACGCCCGCCCTGTCGCAAGGCATTGAGTTGATGCTCAATTAATTCTTCAGACAAATACCTCTCCTGGAACCGTTCCTCGAACAACTCCCATGAAACATCTTCGACAACCATGTTCAATTGTGGTAGTAGCGTCTTCCGCCATAGATGAGCGCTCCCCTTCAGTTGAAATACCTCCATGCAAACCTTCATGTTGGAGGTATAGTTGCAAAGTGAAAAGCACATCGCCATATTCTGCAACCATTCCTCGGCGGCTGCGTCGTCTGGGGCACAAAAGAACTCAGGAAACTTGACCTTCTCGATTTCACGGTGAACGCTATCAGTATCGGTTAGAATGTGTGGTGGACCCTTAGAAGGTTTCGGCGCCCTGGCCTCATCTCTATCCAAATGAATGATCAGTGCCTCATACATCTTATGAAAGGACCTCATCAAACCAACCACATTGCCCACAACTATCTAATCGTTCCCGACAACATGTTTGTCTCCATGGGGGTTAGAACCCTCGGACGTGGATGCTACTGGAGGCGTCACGCCTCCTCCTCCAGCATCCCGTTGTCTGCCTCTGCGATGTCCTCTGACCATGATTACTTGCAGAAATAGAATCAATTTAATTAGCAACATTTTAAAACTAATTATCTAATCAATGGAATTCGTAGTGATCCCAAGTCGCGGGTTGAATCGTCTCTGATACCATATGTAACGATCCCCGTCATTACGATAACATGCGACGCATAACAAGTGCAATTTTTTTTTTTTTTTAAAGAAGGAAATTAACAATGACAACAGTCAATCAACGCAACTCGATGACGAACATAATGCATGCAATTCAGGAAACATACAACATAATGACCCAACATACTAGCACATCATGCAACTCGATGCAAGATACGAAAAATCAAATAGACAAAAATAAAAACGATTACCTGCCCGTCCTACCCTACAAGGTTAGGATCTCCAGGACAAATAAGCAATGCTCAAGCCTAGGTTCCCATCAATTTTGACCATTTAAGGTCTCAAGGTTGGCGATTGTTCTGAGGAACAAGGAGGTGTCTACATCCCGCCCGACACACGCAAGATCACACCTACTAAGCTAAAATAAAACATCAATTAATCCAAACACCACAACTTCGACGACCAATATCTAGAACCTATACGACGAGCAAGAAACCAATCACATTAAAATGTTACAAAACTAAGTACAAACAACAATTACAATGAACAACCACACCCACATCGGGAAGCACAAGACTCAATGCCAGGTTATCATACGCGCATGTCGCTCAAGCACGCCTTGATCTCGTCATAAGGAATCATGCGACAAGCGTGATTGTAACTAAGGCACAAACTTAAACAATCATGAATACTTAAACTCAAGACACAATCACCAAATTCCAGGAATCCCAAACTTAACTATCATAACTTACAATGGAATATATAACGAGACCACTCTATTCAATCAATGCTAACGATGCGCAAGGTAACAACATTTAACACAGGGTTAAATTTTTCAACACAAACTCATAATTAAATAATTACCAATTTCCAAGAAAGGATTCCACTAACCACATCAAGGATTCAATAAGTCCTTAATCCGTTCCCTGTTGTGAAAACAAATAAAGCTGCCATAAAGTGATAATCATAGTACGACCAATTAAAACAATTAAGACTATTGTAAAGCTATTGAACTATTATATGGAGATAACACATTAAATTAATTATCCCTTAAGACTGAGGTAAAAGCCAGTAAGATTGTTAAACTGTGATAGCTCATTAATAAAAGTAAACCATTATGAAAGTTGCAAACGAATGAATTTTTAAACTGTTGTTAAAAAGACTAAGTTATAATGAGCAATAATCACACTGATCATAATTATACCTTAAACTATAAAACAATTAGCTTATCTAAATGGGATAACCACAATAGTAGGTTCCCCGACATAATTTCAGCTGCCAAAGTCATGACATAAAATATTCCTAAATTACAAAACTGCCAGCGCTAACCCCTAAGCATTTAGAAATCTCTGTGTGATTAATTAAGTCTCGGTGTAGTTATTTAAATCGTTGTGTATTACATTAAAATATTTGGCAATTATTTAAAGGATATAAAAATATGGGTGTAATTAAACCAAGATTATCGGATTTAGAGATATTACATTTACCAACGGTCAGTAAGTTGCGGTTCTAACAAGAAGGAAATATTTAAATATTTAAATGCGGATTAGAATTAATTAGATAGTCAAATGTTAGTAAATTGAAATTCACGCAACAAAGAAACTGTTACTTCCATGACATATGCGAATATGACCACGCATCAATCTCTGGTTAATTAATAAAGCAAGTTCTGGAAGCTTGAGGTTAAGACAGGAAACAATTACATATTTTTAATTGTTTAAATTGTTCCCATCTCACTCTGTCATAAAACCGCACCGTGATAAAGCTAACATTGTCGTACGTCGATTCTTCTACTGCAATACATTAAACAAACTAAGAATTTAACCAAATAGTTAAATAAGCTCTAAATATTATCAAATTAAAGGGGATAAGGGGGATCAACCTTTTCTACAACCCATAACAAAAACGAAAGAGTGAAACCAACTAACAGACTCCTGTGGAAAATGTAGAAGGTACCCGTGAGAGTTCACCGAGGGAACAAGCAAACACGGGGGTTATCACTCTAGAACATAGAGGGAAGAAACAACAATTTCGTTGGGAGCACCCAGCAAAAACAGTCGGCTAATATTCCCCAAATCGTAGAGGATCCAGTCACTAAAATGCAGGGACCGACCAACAAAATGTAGGGATAACATTTCCCCATTTTAGAGAGGAAGCTAGCCGCAAAATTGCAGGGTGAAACAAGAAAAACACATGGTGAAAACTGACATTCACCACGGGTAGAGAAGGGATGATGCGCATCAAAAACTGGAGTAAGAGGTTGAGCGTCGGTGTGAAGGAAATCGTCGGGAAAGGGGTGGAAACACAAAGCAGCAAGACACGGTGCACGTAGAAAGTCCTGAACTTGAGCAGAGAGTGAAAAAAATAAAATATTTAAGCATAAACGAAGCAAGATAAGGGCCAAAGCTGCCTGGCTTCCAACTGATTTAAAATGTATCCTAAGCATGTCTTGGTCCCAACACCGAATGGAGTGAAAGCTAGCATAAGTTTGAGGCCGGTGAAACTCCATTAAAAAAAAATCCATCATTTAGTTCATTCACGTCGTCTCCTCCTCGGATCTGTTCAAGGTGAAAGGATGAGATTGGTAACAATCGTTGTGGAGGATTATGGTTCCCAAGAGTTATGTTCATGTTGATATTTTTTTGAGAAAAAGAAACTACTGGAGGTTATAACCAAGAAGAGACTCCTTCACAATCATGTCGACCTTCAAGACCCAAGAAAACCTTACTGATATCATTGAAGAATGGATGCATATTATCACACAGAGAAAATAATGTTCAAAGGCCCTATTTGGCAGCGCTATCAACATAATAACACACACTGAATTAAATTTCAAAGGACATATTTATTGCAGCGCATCAAGCTTAAAATAAATTATAGGCAATTAAATTCAAGGGCATCGTTGCAGCACTACAGGAAACAAATATTATGCAGTGAAAACTACTATGGGTGAATCATGAAGCCATACTAATATAAAGAGGACACACACATCATACATATCAGAATCTTATAAACAACACATGTACACTGACGATCAAGGTCATGGAACGACGATGAGAAGTTTCTACAATCTGGATTATATTTCACAACTGTGGTCCAAATTTCATATTCAACATTCACCATTATAAATATTAATGTACAGAAATTAAAATAATCCTTTAAATGTAATTTACACATGCGTACATTCGTCATGGTGGATATTCCTATTCAGAAAACTATCTACCTTTTCAATACAAAATTTACACATGCGTACCGTAGCCAATGGCGAAGAACCAGAAGCGTTTGTCCTGTGCTTGCGCTCCGTTGAAGTCATGCTCGTGCTCCATCCAAGTCCTGCTTGCCAACCGTTGATACCTAACCGATACCTCCCAACCAACGCCGCTAGGGGTACTCTTCTTCCCATTGATCCCCCCAAGCCACAAAGGGGCCACATACATAGTACCAGAGAATGTTAGCTCCCAACTTGCCTCACAAGGCTGAGCTACCACTCGTTACCTGAGCTGGGTATCCCAACTCCCACAAGAGAAATTCATTCAAGATAAAATTTCGACAGCGTAACCTTACACATACCAGACATGATCTATACTCCTCCTTCGCCACCTGTTTTATAGATTTTCCTTAGCGATTAGTTTCCCAAACCCTCATTAGATTCCTTTTTATTAAATTTCATTAGGAAAAACCTCCCCTGTATACATGTCACCCGGTCCCCTAGTTACACTAGAAAATCAATTTATTAATTAATTAAATTTGCCTATTTCCCTCACCCACCTAAAAGAGTTCCTAAAAATGCTCCTCAGTGTCCCTTTATTCCCTTATATTTCTTAAATGACTTACGCCTTACCTAAAGCCTAGTTGAGTTCACAAATATAAAGTTCCAAAGGCTAGATTCCCTACTAAGTTAGACATTCCCCTTTTTAAGCATATAGGGGATTCCACAGTTCAAGATATTAGATATTATTTTCGGGATTAACTGCGTAGTGTAAGTCATTAATCTATGACCCATATCCATGAGTATTAGTCGCAACTGACCAATAGTTCTCACGACTAATACTCATGGATATGGGTCATAGATTAATGACTTATACTATGCAGTTAATCCCAAAAATAATATCTAAATCCCTTTTTTCTTTAAGTTTCCCCTTTTCTTCAAGTTTCCCTTTTTCTTTAAGTTTCCCCTTTTTCTTTTTAACTAAGTTCAGAATTAGCAAGTTTAGAAAAAAACAACCATTACCCTTTTAATAATTTAATCCTCCATTATAATTTTTACTTTAATAAATAATATTTGAATTTTTTTTACCCCCTTTTTGTTACATGTCTAATTAGTTTTTTTTTTCAAAGGTTCTACTTAGACCTAGGTTTTAAATTCACTAGGCTGGGTGACAGTTTTTAAGGGAATAATTAGTTATCAATATTTACTCATACCGTCATCTATCTTAAGGTCGTTCAAGTCCTAAGGAGGCATAGTTTTCTAGGTACTAAGTTTATTAACTTACCTGAGTTAAAACCACGACGTGCCCTTCAATATGCACTACGTGCTCCAAGGGTGACACTCTCTTTCATTTCTGTTTATTTGCACGAGGTGCCTTTCAAAAATCACTACGTGCTCCAAGGGTGCCACTCGCCTCTTGACTGAATTTTGTAGACGTCAAACCCCTTGAGTCAATACTCCGTCAGGTGATCTTGTGGGAGACTAAGGGCCTCTAAGGAATAAGGACCCTGCCTTATTGCACGCCCCTTAGAATCATCGTGAGCGACTGTCATAGACTACCCTCACAACATCGTGGGTCTTCTCGAACTAGGTAATTATTAACCTACAGTTCGAGCCACAACAGGAGTGGTAGTAGGATGTGGCAGGGTTGCTACCACACCTCTCCCTCAATGTCTCTGGTTGTCGTGCGTGACCCCTTTATTCCAAATGTGAGTCTGGTTGGAAAGTTATCGCCAACCTTCATCCATCAACTAAACATGTCAGCAATAACAATCAACATCATAATATCTAATCATATGTCACATATTTCATATCAAAAACATGCAAACCACAACAGTCCATTCTCTGACTCGATCCAGAGTCCAAGGAGATCCATCGATGCCATTGACATCCTCTAATTTCCATAGTCCTACACACTCAGGAGAACTCAGTCAATATCACCTGTCGATGTAAATACAACAAAAATAACATACCATCAGATCCACAATATCTCATAATCATAATCAAAACATCCAATCGTATAATGAACTGGATCACTTGGATGCAATTGTCCTCAAAGAATAAGTCCACTCAATGCGTGCAAGAGTGGGATGTTACATACACCCCCTCTAGTTTTAAACTTCATCCTGAAGTTTCACAGTACGTAAGTGCCGAAATAAAGTGTATTACAATATCATATGTCTAGTTATCAAACAAAAATGGAATCTGCTAATGCATATCATATGCGTCCTCCCAGGTCGCCGAGTGTGAACTAAAGTTGTCCCACTGGACCTTGACCTGATCTATCATTCGACACCGTAGTTGTCGAACGTGATGTTCCAGGATGCAGATTATCTATTCCATGAGAACACCCTCATTTGATACCTGCAAGGAACTCATGTCAATAACATGTGTAGGATCAGTAACATAATGTCTCAAAACAGATATGTGAAAAACATCGTGCATACGCCTCAAAAAATCAGGAAAGGCTAGTCATTAGGCCACATGCCCCTTCTTTTCCACAATCTCGAAGAGTCCCATGAACCTAGGAGATATTTTATCACCCTTTCCAAACTTGATCGAACTCTTATGTGGTTTCACCCACAAGAAGACTCGATCTCCAACTTCATAACTACGATCGACACGATGCGCATCGACATAACTCTTCTGTCGATCCCGCGCTTCCTTTATCCTTTGTCTTATGGTTTTCAATTGGTCTTCCATTTCTTGGATTGCTTTTGGTCCCACCAGGACCCTATCCTCAATCTGATCCCAAATCAAAGGCATCTGACACATTCACCCGTAAAGAAACTCGAAGGGTGCCATCTTAATGGTGCTTTGATAATTGTTGTTATACACAAATTCTACCAGTGGCAAGAATTCTTCCCAATGATCATGTTGGTCCATCACGTACATACTCAACATATCCTCCAAGATTTGGTTTGTTTGTTTGGTCTTCCCGTCTGTCTCCGGGTGATAAGCAGTACTAAATTTAAGTTCGGTTCCCAAGGCCTCTTGGAAACTACTCCAAAATCGTCCTATAAACACCGATCCTAGATTATATATAATCCTCTTAGGCACGCCATGCAACCTCACTATCTCGCTGATGAAAACTTTATCTATGTCAGGTGCCTGATACGTCGTATGCACAGGAATAAAATGAGCACTCTTCATCATAGTGTCAACTACCAAAAAAATCGAGTCGTGTCTCCTTGTTGTCAGTGGCAATCAACCAATAAAATCCATCTAAATGACCTCCCATTTCGATTCTGGAATAGCGTGTGGCTGGAGTAATTCTTCCAGATGTCTATGTTCAACCTTCACCTGCTGACATTCTAGACATCTTGCCACATAGATGGCTATGTATGCCTTCATTCCTTTCTAGAAGAATAAGGGTTTAAGGTCTTCCCTCATCTTCGTGACTCCTGGGTGAGCCATGTACACTGCTCTATGAGCCTCGTTTAGGATAAAACTCCTCAACTTGTCATTGGTCGATATGTAAATTCTATTTTCAAATCTCAATAATCCGTCGTTGTCCACCGTAAATCCCTCAAATTTTGGTACCATCATTGTCTTTTGTCCTATAAAATCCTAGACCTCTTTGTACCATTCATTGTCGGGCTATAAAGTTAGAATATTTTCACGTAGATTCATCTGAAGAGGCATCACCGAAAATATGTGTGGTCTCGAACTCAACGCACCAGCCACTCTGTTCACTGTTCCTTTTAGGTAAGTAATCTCAAAATCGTACTCGCTAAGCAATTCCGACCAATGTTGTTGTCGCGCGTTCAAGTCTTTTTGCGTAAAGATGTGTTGTAAACCATAGTGATCCATTTTTAGTTCAAATTTTCATCCAATAAGGTAGTGTCTCCATACTCTCAAGTCATAAACAATGGCTAACAACTCCAAATCGTACGTCACATATTTCTCCTAATGCCTTCTCAACTTTTTCGAGATGTAAGTGATCACTCGACCGTATTGCATCAAGACTCTACCTACACCTTCTTTGGATGCGTCAGTGCATACCAAGAAATCCTCTTCCATGTCAAGGACCTTTAGTATCAGTGTTTTCGTTAAAAACTCCTTGACCTCCAAAATGCTTTTGCGCATTTCTCATTCCAAACAAACTTCTTGTTCTTCTTCTACAATTACGTAATCGAATTTGCTATCTTCGAAAAGCCCTCGACGAACTGTCGATAGTACCCTGCTAAACCCATGAAGCTACGCACTTCTGGGACATTCGTCGGTGCAGGACATTCCATAATAGCCTCGACCTTTGCTGGATCCACAATGATACCTTCTTCGGAGATGACAAGCCCTAAGTAGTGAATCTTTGATTGATAAAATGAGCATTTCGACAACTTCCCAAACAGTTTGTTCTCTCATAGACACTGTAGTACCATGTGCAAGTGCTCGTCATGCTCCTCCATCATCCGAGAGTAAATACAAATATTGTCAATGAATACTTGGACAAACTTGTCCAAGTATTTGCGGAACACCTCTTTCATCAAGCTCATAAATACCCAAGGGGCGTTTGTCAGTCCAAATGGTAAAAAAATAAATTTGTAATGTCCAAACCTTGTCTTAAAGGGAGTATTAGGGATGCCATCCTCCTTGATCCATAACTAGTGATACCCCGATCACAAGTCAATCTTTGAAAACAATGTTGCACCTTTCATCTGATAAAACATATTTTCAATCCTTGGAAACAAATACAGATTCTTGATCGTTTCCTGGTTCAATTGACGATAGTCAATGTAGAGTCTTCACGACCCATCCTTCTTTCGTACGAAAATAACAGGCGCACCCCACGATGACATGCTTGGACGTATAAGTCTTAGGTCCAACAACTCTTTCAGTTTCATTTCAACCCTTGTAACTCATGGGTTGACATCCGATAAGGTGTTCTTGCTATCGATTCAGTCCCCAGTTTTAGGTCGATGGTAAATTCCAATTCCCTCATAGGAGGCATTAATCTTGGCAACTCCTCTAGGAAGACATCCACAAACTCTCGCACTACCAAAAGGTTTTCTAGGCCTTCCGCCACACCCTTTTCGTTTAACGCGAGGATCACATAAAGCTTGCATCCCTTGCGCATGAGCTTTCGTAGTTGTAGGGAAGAGACGAACCTTAGGGAAAGTCCCTAGTTCCGACCTACAATCACACATGTTTTTCCCTCATCATCGACTAAGCTCAATCATTTCATCTTATAGTGGAGTATCGTCTCATTCAATTCCAACCAGTCCATATCGATCACAACGTCATAAGATCCTAAGATCATGACGTACATGTTGGACCTTGTAAAAAAATATCTGAGGTTATGGCTACAACCCGTATCCTTCCCTCCAACCTTTTGTTTGGCTCTCGAATCCATTTCTACAAAGCTAAATTCATCCTATTTGACTGCCTTTACCTTAATTATTTTTAGTGCTACACCAGAAATAAAATTCTCTATAGCACCAGGATCTATCAAAATACTAAGGGTCTGGTCCACGATGGTACCTGACATCTCGAGCACAGTCGACTGGTGCTCTGAATGACGGTTATTCACCGCTGCATGAATCCGACGGGACTTGCCCAAATCTCCCACGGTAGTGATTCCATCTGATTCAGATGCTCTAGCCCTCTCAACTGGGCAATCACGCTGGTAATGTGGCTCTCCACATGTCCAACACCTTTTCTTCAGTCCAATACTCTTAGTACCCAAAGTAGAAGTTGACAGCCCACCGTCTTGGAACCCTGGTCTGTTCTGTTGAACCGGCCTAAACGAATGCAACTGCGGTCGATGCTGGTGTTGGTGCTAGGGTCCTATGTTAGTATTTTGTTGTTGAGGCGACTATCACCGTGGTGTAGTGTATGTGGATCCTCTCCGAGTGCCTCGATATCTTGATGAGTGTCTAGCTGGTGTCTAATGTTGCAGTGCACCAAATGACACTTGTCTCGCTGGTCTCGCTGGAGTCCTACTCTGACCCCCATTGATAAGCTCCTCCTTTTCTATGAGGGCCTTCTGGACAACATCATGAAAGGTTTGAGGCATCATAATCCTCACTTTTTCATGAATGTTGACATTAAGGCCAAACACGAACTTGTTGACCTTAAGCTTCTTGGTATTCAGGTGAGAGGCATATCGAAGCAGCTCCATGAAACAAGCCTCGTACTCGGGCACTGTACGACCGCCTTGTCGCAAGGCATTGAGCTGACGCTCAATGAATTCCTCATACATATACCTCTTCCATAACCGTTCCTCGAACAATTCCCATGACACGTCTTCAACGACCATGTTCAATTGCGACATGAGCATCTTCCACCATAGAGGAGTGCTCCCCTTTAGTTGAAATACCGCCATGCGGACCTTCATGTTGGACGTATAGTTGTGAAGTGAAAAGCACATCACCATATTCTCCAACCATGCCTCTACGGCTATGTCATCCGGGGCACCAAAGAACTTGGGAAATTTCACCTTCTCAAGTTCGTGGTGAACGCTACCAGTACCGGTCGGAGCGCATGGTGTACCCTCAGGAGGTGTCGGTGCCCTGGCCTCATCTCTATCCAAACGAATGATCAGTGCCTCATACATCCTCTGAAAGGACCTCATCAACCCAACCACATCGCACACAACTATCTGATCCTGCCCGACAAATTGTTCATCTCCATGGAGGTTATACCCCTCAAGCATAGATTCTACTGGAGGCGCCACGCCTCCTCCCATAGCACCCCGTCGTTTGCCTCTGCGATGTCCTATGAACATGATTACCTGCATGAATACAATCTATTTAATTAGCGAAATTTTATAAATACTTATCTAATCAATGGAAGTCGTAATGATCCCAAGTCGCGGGTCGAACCAGCTCTGATACCATATGTAATGATCCTCGTCATTACGACAACATGCAACACATAACAGGTGCAATTTTTATTTTTTTTAAAGAAGGAAAGTAACAACGACAACAATCAATCAACGCAACTCGATGACGAACAAAACACACACAATTCAAGCAACAAACAACATAACGACCCAACATACTAGCATATCATGCATCTAGATGCAACATACGAAAAATCAAATAGACAAAAATAAAAACGACTACCTGCCCGTCCTACCCTACAAGGTTAGGACCTCTAGGACACATAAGCAATTCTCAATCCCAGGTTCCCATTGATTTTGACCATTTAAGGTCTCAAGGATGGTGATTGTTCTGAGGAACAAGGAGGTGTCTACATCTCACCCGGCACACACAAGATCACACCTACTAAGCTAAAAGACAACATCAATTAATCCAAACACCACAACTTCGATGACCAGTATCTAGAACCTATACGGTGAGGAAGAAACCAATCGCATTAAAACATTACAAAACCAAGTATAAATAGTAATTACAATGAAAAACCACACCCACATCGGGAAGCACAAGACTCAATGCCAGGTTATCATACACACATGTCACTCAAGCACGCCTTGATCTCGTCATAAGGAATCATTCCGCCGCCATGCGACCAACTTGATTGTAACTAAGGTGCAAACTTAAACAATCAAGAATACTTAAGCTCAAGACACAATCACCAAATTCCAGGAACCCCAAACTTAATTGTCATACCTTACAATGGGATATATAACGAGAACTCTCTATTCAATCAATGCTAACAATGTGCAAGGTAACGAAATTTAACACATGGTTAAATTTTTCAACACAAACTCATAATTAAATAATTACCAATTTCCAAGCAAGGATTCTGCTAACCACATCAAGTATTCAATAAGTCCTTAATCAGTTCCTTGTTGTGAAAACAAATAAAGCTGCCATAAAGAGATAATCATAGTACGACCAATTAAAACAGTTAAGACTATTGTAAAGTTATTGAACTATTATCAGGAGATAACATATTAAAGTAATTAACCCTTAAGACTGAGGTAAAATCCATTAAGACTTTTAAACTGTGATAACTCATTAATAAAAGTAAGCCATTATGACAGTTGCAAACGAATGAATTTTTAAACTATTTCTAAAAAGACTAAGTTATAATGAGCGATAATCACATTGATCATAATTATACCTTAAACTGTGAAAAAAATCAGCTGATCTAAATGGGATAACCACAATAGTAGGTTCCCTTCCATAATTTCAGCTCCCAAAGTCATGACATAAAATATTCCTAAATTACAAAACTGTCAGCGCTAACCCCTAAGCATTTAGAAATCTCTGTGTGATTAATTAAGTCTCGGTGTAGTTATTTAAATCGTCGTGTATTACATTAAAATATATGGAAATTATTTAAAGGATATAAAAATTAGGGCGTAATTAAACCAAGATTCTCAGATTTAGAGATATTACATTTACTAGCGGTCAGTAAGTTGTGGTTCTCAAAACAAGTAAATATTTAAATATTTAAATGTGGATTAGAATTAATTAGATAGTCAATTGTCAGTAAATCAAAATTCACCCAACAAAGAAACCGCTACTGCCATGACAGATGCGAATACGACCACACATCAATCTTTGGTTAATTAATAAAGAAAGTTCTGGAAGCTCGAGGTTAAGACAGGAAATGGTTACATATTTTTAATTGTTTAAATTATTCCCAACCCACTTTTTCATAAAACCGCAGTATGATAAAGCTAACACTGTCGTACACTGATTTTTCTACTGCAATACATTAAACAACATACGAATTTAACCAAGCAGTTAACTAAGCTCTAAATATTATCAAATTATAGGGGATAAGGGGGATCAACCTTTTCTACAACCCATACCAAAAATGAAAGAGTGAAATCGGCTAACTGACTTTTGGGGAAAATGTAGAAGGTACCAACAAGATGTTCGCCGAGGGAACAAGCAAACATGAGGGTTATCACTATAGACCGTAGAGGGAAACAACAATGATTTCGCTAGGAGCACCCAACAAAAATGCCTGGCTAATATTCCCCAAATCGCAGAGGAGACAACCACTAAATTGCAGGGACTGACCAATAAAATGCAAGGATGAAATTTCCCCATTTCGTAGAGGAATATAGCCACGAAATTGCAAGGTGAAACAAGAAAAATGCACGGTGAAAACTGGAATTCACCTCGGTTAGAGAAGGGATGATGCGCATCAAGAACTGGAGTAAGAGGTTGAGTGTCGGTGTGAAATAAATCGCCGGAAAAGGGGTGGAAACACAGAGCAGCAAGAGATGGTGCACATAGCAAGTCCTGAACTTGAGTAGAGAGTAATTTATGGAGAAGAAGTGAAGCAAGATAAGGGCCAGAGTTGCATGGCTTCCAACAAATTTAAAATTTATCCTAAGCATGTCATGGTCCCAACATCGAAAGGAGTGAAAGCTAGCATAAGTTTTAGGTCGGTGAAACTCCATTAAAAAAAAAAATCCATGATTGAATTCATTCATGTCGTCTCCTCATCGGGTCTGTTCAAGGTGAATGGATGAGACAGATAACAATCATTGTGGAGGATTATGGTTCCCGAGAGTTATGTTCACGCTGATATTCTTTTGAGAAAAAGAAACTACTGGAGGGTATAGCCAAGAAGAGACTCCTTCACAATCATGTCGACCTTCAAGACCCAAGAAAACATTATTGATATCATTGAATAATGGATGCATATTATCACACAATGAAAATAATGTTCAAAGGCCCTATTTGGAAGCGCTATCAGCATAATAACACACAATGAATTAAAGTTCAAAGGACATTTTTATTGCAGTGCATCAAGCTTAATATAAATTATAGGCAATTAAATTCAAGGGCATCATTGCAGTGCTACATGAAACAAGTATTATGCAGTGAAAACTACTATGGGTGAATCATGAAGCCATAATAATATAAAGAGGACACACAAATCATATATATTAGAATCTTATAAACAACACATGTACATTGACGATCAAGGCCGTGGAATGATTATGAGAGGGTTCTACAATCTGGATTACATTTCACAACTGGGGTCCAAATTTTATATTCAACATTCGCCATTATAAATATTAATTTACAGAAATTAAACTAATCCTTTAAATGCAATTTACACATCCGTTCATTTGTCATGGTGGATATTCCTATTCAGAAAACTAAATACCTTTTCAATACAAAATTTACACATGCGCACCATAGCCAATGGCGAAGAACCGGAAGTGGTTGTCCCACTCTTGTGCTTCGTCCAAGTCCTACTTGCCAACCGTTGAGACCTCACTGGTACCTCCCAACCAACACTAGGGGTACTCTTCTTCCCCTTAATCCCCTCAAGTCGCAAAGGGGCCACCTATACAATACCAAAGAATGTTATCTCCTAGCTCGCCTTGCAAGGCCGAGCTACCACTCGTTACCCAAGTTGGGTATCCCAACTCCCACAAGAGAAATTCAGTCAAGATAAAATTCTGGCAGTGTAACCTTACGCATACCAGACGTGATCCATACTCCTCCTCCGCCATCCTTTTTATAGAGTTTCCTTAGAGATTAGTTTCCCAAACCCTCATTAGATTCATTTTTATTAAATTTAATTAGGACAAACCTCCCACATACACATGTCACCCGATCCCCTAGTTGCACCAGAAAATCAATTTATTAATTAATTAAATTTGCCTATTTCCCTCACCCACCTAAAAGCGTTCCTAAAAATGCTCCTCGATGTCCCTTTATTCCCTTACATTTCTTAAATGAATTACGCCTTACCTAAAGCCTAGTTGAGTTCACAAATAGAAAGTTTCAAAGGCTAGATTCCCTACTAAGTTAGACATTCCCCTTTTTCTTTAAGTTTCCCTTTTTTCTTTTTAACTAAGTTCAAAATTAGCAAGTTTAGACAAAAACAACCATTACCCTTTTAATAATTTAATCCTCCATTATAATTTTTACTTTAATAAATAATGTTTGAATTTTATTTAGCCCCTTCTTGTTACATGTCTAATTAGTTTTTGTTTTGTTTTCAGAGGTTCTACTTAGACTTAGTTTTTAAATTCACTAGGTTGGGCGAAAAATTTCAAGTGGAAAATTAGTTATTAATCTTTACTCATACCGTCATCTATTTTAAGGCCGACCAAGTCCTAAGGAAGCATAGTTTTCTAGGTACTAGGTTTATTAACTTACTCGAGTTAAAACCACGCGTTCCCTTCAAGACGCACTACGTGCTCCAAGGGTGCCACTTGCCTCTTGACTAAATTTGGTAGACGTCAAACCCCTGGAGTCAATACTCCGTTAGGTGATCTTGTGGGAGACTAAGGGCCTCTAAGGAATAAGGAACCTGATTATTGTGCACCGCTTAGAATCATCATGAGCGACTATCACAGTCTTCCTTCACGGCATTGTTGGTATTCTCGAACTAGGTAATCGTTAACCTATAGTTCGAGCCACGATGACAGTGCTAGTAGGTTGTGGTAGGGTTGTTGCCACACCTCTCCCTCAATGTCTCTGGTTGTCGTGCATGAACCCTTTACTCCAAATGTGAGTCTGATCGGAAAGCTACCGCCAGCCTGCATCCATCAACTAAACATGTCAGCGATAACAACCAACATCATAATATCTAATCATATGTCATATCAAAAACATTCAAACCACAACAGTCCACTCCCTGACTCGATACTGAGTCCAAGTAGATCCATCGATGCCATCCGCATCCTCTAACGTCCATATTCCTGCACACTCAAGAGAACCCAGTCAATAGCACATGTCGATGTAAATACAAAACAAATAACATATCATCAGATCCCCAATATCTCATAATCATAATAAAAAAAGTCAATCGTATAATGAACCGGATCACTTGCACGCAAGTGTCCTCAAAGAATAAGTCCGCTTAGTGCGCACAAGAGCGGGATGTTACAAAACACCTATCCAGTCGAAGGAATTGGTCAAGCCTCTGTCAAATTGAAAATAGGTAACAATGTTCATTTGAGCAATGTATTATATCTACCTGGTTTAGAAAATAATCTTGTATCCATATCTTTCCTAGAATACAAAGGAAACATAATAGCCTTTGTAGATGGAAAAGTATTATCTTGGTCTAGAGAATCCAACATAGAGAACGCTAGAGTTATTGGAACCTGTGAAGGAAGACTATACATACTACTAGAACGAAATGGTGAAGCTCTTATACATGATGAATTCAATCCCAATAAACTTTGGCATAGAAGGTATGCTCATATCAACTATGAAGCATTACTCTTCCTCAAAAATATGGTTGAAGGAAGACCATAACTACAATCTACACATGAAGGAATTTGCAAAGGATGTGCTCTTGGTAAGAATGTTAAGAAACCATTCTCAAGAAGCAATAATAAATCTAAGGAAATCATAGATATAATACATTTAGATGTTTGTGATCCAATGCCAATCAAATCTCTAGGAGGTTCTCTTTACTATGTAATCTTCATAGATGATTACTCAAACAAGACTTGTTATATCTCTTGAAGATAAAGGATGAAGTTTTCAACAAGTTTCAAGAATTCAAAGCAGAGATAGAGAACCTCACAAACAAGAAAATCAAGACCTTGAGAATAGATAATGGAGGAGAATACACATCCAAGGAATTTGTTGCCTTTTGCAAATCGTCGGGAGTTAGGAGGGAGCTAATTGTTCCTCATAATCCTCAACAAAATGGTGTAGTAGAAAGGAAGAACATATATATTGAATAAACTATGAAGGAACTAATGAACGATAAAGGTTTATCTATGTATTTGTGGGGAGAAGCAACCATGAAAACAATATATGTTCAGAACAGAAGTCCCCACCGAATATTGAAGGATATGACTCTAGAAGAATCCTTCTTAGGAAAGAAACCTAATGTGGAACACTTAAGAATATTTGGATGCCTTGTTTACATTCACATCCCCAAGGATAAAAGGAAGAAATTAGAACCCTCGGGAAAGAAGGGCATATTTATGGGATACAATGAATCATCCAAAGTTTATAGAATCTATATCCTAGAACAACATAAGTTTGAAGTCAACAGAGACGTAACCTTCAATGAAAATATGGCTTTCAAGAAATCCATATAAGAAACTATAGAAGAAAAAGAGTATGAAGAGCCTAAAGAAGAAATCACATGTCTCCCAAAAAGTCTGAATGAAGAAACATAACAACTTGATCATTTGATGCAACCATGTGAACCTATTAAATCAATCATTGTACCAAAAACCAAGAAACGTCTAGCTTGGCTTGAAGCTACTCTATAAGAAGCAGGAAGACTCAAAGCCCCAAGTGTCACCTTCAAAAAAAGCAAAAAGCCCAAAAGATTCTCCATCTATGCAACATCTATGACAAAGATTCTAAATGAATAACCCACCACATCTGAAGAGGCATCTTAGAAGAAACAATGGAGAGAAACCATGACAGAACAACACTAGTCCATCATGAAAAATGTTGTATGGGAAATTGTGCATAGACCCAAAGAAAAATCAATGGTAACTTCAAAATGGGTCTATAAGATCAAACATGCAACAAACGAAAGCGTGGACAAATACAAAGCAAGGTTCGTAGCTAGAGGGTTCTCCCAGAAGGAGGGAGAAGACTATGATGAGACATTTTCTCTTGTTGCCATATATACTTCTATTAGATCCATTATGTTTGTTGTTGCTTCCATGGGATGGAGTTTACATCATATGGATGTAAAGACAAATTTTCCCAATAGAGCAATCAAAGAATAAGTATACATTGAAAAACCTCAAGGATTTGAAGTACACTCCATAGACACTCATGTTTGCAGATTAAAGAAAGCCCTGTATGGACTCAAGCAAGCTCCAAGAGATTGGTATGCCAGAATAGAAAACTACTTAATAAGACTTGGTTTCTCCAAGAGTCATGCAGATCCAAATATCTACTACAAATTCATGAACAATGCACCTGTGATTCTACTACTATATGTCGATGATTTATTCTTGACAGGTGAAGATTCTCTCATCACCCAATGTAAGAAGGAACTAGCTTCTAAGTTCGATATCAAAGATCTTGGTCTCATGCATTATTACTTGGGACTAGAAGTATGTCATAAGCGTGGTGAAGTATTACTTGGACAAGAAAAGTATGCAGTGGATATTCATCAAAAGTTTGGAATGATGGATTGCAAATCCATGGACACTCCTATGACAACAGATATAAGAAAAGTAAGAGACTCAAATTCTGATCCAATAGACCTGTCCCTATATCGGCAATTGATTGTGTCATTGATGTATTTAGTGAATACTCAACCAGATATTTGCTTTACTATAAACACCCTAAGCCAGTTCCAGGTGGAACCCAGACATGAGCACTGGATAGCTGCAAAGCATGTTCTAAGATATATTTGTGGGACGCTAAACTATGGTTTAAGATATACCTCATCCAGTGATATACAACTTCATGGATTCACAAATTTAGATTGGGTAGGGAGTGCAGAAGACAGACAAAGTACTTCAGGGATGTGTTTAAGCTTGGGCTTCACTATGATATCTTGGGGTAGCAGGAAACAAAATTCTGTCGCACTCAACACAACAGAAAAAAAAAATATCGCAACATGTGATGCATGTACATAAGTAGTATGGCTGAGAAAAATGATTTTTGGATTATTTGATCATGTTCCAGATTCGACCATAATATATTGTGACAATTAGAGTTGTATAAGGCTATCCGAACACCCAGTTTTTCATGAATGATTGAAACACATTGAGATCAAATACTACTTTATTCGAGATCAAGTCCAGGAAGAAGAAGTGAAGCTCCAGTATATCCTCATAGATGAGCAAACAACAAATATTTTGACAAAGCCTCTGTCCAAGATAAAGTTTGCATACTTACGAGACGAGTTGGGGATCATGGAGATAACTCTCTTAGCTAAAATGGAAGAGATGGATCTCCAGGATGGAAGGGAGCAATGATATATCATTGATTTATGGACAATCATTTTCCAGCTTGGAAAATGGTCTAGGATGGGAAGTTCCTTTTTAGTTCAGAAAGTTGTTTGAGATTTCTGACGGACAACCATTTCCCAATTCAGAAAATGGTCCAGATCGGACAGTCATTTTCCTAATGAAAATGGTTCGATAGATTGTTGATGTACCATAGACAACGATTCCCCCTGTGGCCAGTGTGGGGGAATGGTCTACGAAATTCATTCTTCTTGGCAGTCACTCTTAGTAGTGGTCAAGAAGAATGGTCTGCCTCGTCGGGTAGTCATTCTTTCGAAGTTCACAGTTGTGAGTAGATTTGAAGAATGTTTTGTTTTGGAGGTTGGTGCAAGACAATCATTTCCTTAGGAAATGGTCAAGACAGTCATTCCCTAGGGAAGAATCATTCTCTCCAGGTTGCACTATGTTTAGTGCCGGAGGAATGTCCTAGTTAGGTGAATGGTCCAGGTTCAACAATCAGGGATAGGCATTCCTTAGGGTAGACTCATTCTCTCCAAGTTGCACTATGTTTAGTGCCAGAGGAATGGCCCAGTTAGGTGAATGGTCCAAGCTAAGAAATCAGGAACAATTATTCTTCCATGCTTGGGAAGAATAGTCTAGATATCCCATGGTTGATGCTTTTATTGTATGAGGGCAGATGCTCTTCCAGATCTCACAGGTGTGAGTGGAAGAATGGCCCAGATGACTCAATTTATATCATGATATTGTTTTTATGCAGGTTGATATCAGATGATATGATTGCTATGGAGACTGTATGTCTCTAGACAATATATGTATGCTACTATGATGGATGTGTTCCACTGGTTGTGACTATGTGTCACTGATTAAGTAGTTGTGTACTACTTGTTGTGGTTGTGTACCAATGGATAGTAGTTGTGTACTACTATGGATAGACACAATTGTGTTCTATCATATGAAATTATGTTGATTGTCATGGAGATTATCCAGTTGGATAATGATGAAGGTGCTCATGATTTGATCATGAGATAGCTTGTGTGGATATAATGATGCTGCTAGTTGAATGGTTTGTTTGTGCTCAAGACCATTATCTGTTATACCTCCCTAGATAGGAGGGAGTGTTGATATTATGGTAGCTACGGGAGGTTAATCTTGTGATCTTTGAGGAGATTAGAATATTCCATGAAGCAAGATAAAACCTAAAAGACTTGGACATAACCCTAGAAAAGAAGTCGGCTAAAGAAAATATTTTATATTGAGTCTTTAGCCTCCATAAGAAGAAGTCAACCCATACATCTTAGAGAAACCAGTGTAAATACAGGACACCAGTTCTCATTTGAGACAGACATCTTGAAACTGTAGAAATCCACTTGTGCGCATTGCAGAAATCTAGTAGTGCGCAAGTCTGGGGAGCGGTTGCAGTGGCAGTTCCTACAACCTATAATTTTGGTCTTTTTGGGTTGGACTTTCTAATCAGTCTTGGTTATATTTGCTTGGTGCATTTGCCTTGGTTTGGTATTGATTTTCTACCAGAATTCTTCTCTCTGTCAAGGTCAAGGTTCTCGAGGGTGGCATTCGTGCCTATGGTTAGGTGACAATATTGCTATATTGTCTATGGTTAAACGAGCACACCCACTTTTCTAACAATCCATGCATCACTAAACAACTAAAAGTGCCACTGCACTGAATTGTTGATAGTGAAAGATATAACATGTTTGATAATTTAGCGAACTGTTGGAATGTATACAATGACTTTTAGAAAATGTAACATATAAATGTTTGATAATTTAGCTATTGGAATGTTTAATTTGAAATAAACAATTTGTATTCCTCCACATAGGAATATATATTTTAGGCAATCGCTAATGTCATGATATGGTACAATCTTATATATAACAATAATTATTTTAGGTGATCGCTAATACTGCTCCAATCCTCTCTATAATTGAAATATTTTTTTAGATGAATGTCACATCATATTATCCTATTCTTCTTGATATCTTTGACCTTAGTTTATGCAAATTCAAGTACTTGGGAAAGCTCCATAAAATCCAACAAAATTGAAAAAACTATAAATCCTTGAAACTCTGACTCAACAATATATTAGACGAATCATTGTTTCTCCATTAAACATGAAGTCAATAGTATAATAGACTCAACAATATAATAGTTAATTCATGTTTGACAATTTAGTAAATTGTTGAAATGTATACAATGAATTTTTAAAAAATGTAAGAGATAACGCATTTGAAAAAATTCAAGAAAATATACTATCCTTGAAATCCTAATCCAAAAATAGACTCAACAATATATTAGATGAATCATCGTTTTCCATTAAATATGAAGTCAACAATATAATAGACCCAATAGTATTATAAGTATCGACTGAACAATATAATAGTTAATTCACATTTGACAATTTAGCTAACTATTGGAATGTATACAATGACATAAAAAAAATTAAGAGATAACACATTTGACAAAATTCAAGAAACTATATATCCTAGAAACCCTAATTCAAAAGTAGACTCAACAATATATTAGATGAATCATTGTTTATCCATTAAATAAGAAGTCAACAGTGTAATAGACTCAAAAATATTATAAGTATCGACTCAACTATATAATAGTTAGTTAAAAATGTTAAATAATGGATGACTCCATATAGGAATATAATTTTAGACGGTCGCTAATGCCAAAATAGCACACATCATCCTTGAGTGCACTTCTGTGCGACAAAGACATACAAAAATCTTGATAATACCGAAAACAAAACAAAAATTACAATAAAAAAATCTTATAATTTCAAAATTTACTTGTTATACTTATAATGTTTTACAAATCACAAAATCACAACTGGCTTAAAAAATTTTGTAAGTCTTTTCCATATTTCAGAGAGCACAACTAAGAGAGCGATATTGTTCACTTTTCATAATATTTTTTATTAAATCTAATGAAATTTATATATTTCTCTTTGTTTTTAAACTTTACAGTAAAGTCGACATTGTTTTTCCATTTACTCAATATTATATTAGTTTTTTAAAAGGGACATGTGTCAATTCTAGGTTGAACAGTCAACGAATTACACATCTCCCCCATACTGACCTATAAAAAGCACTTCTCAATGCAATAATACTAATATGATTATACATTTTGACTTGCTTTTGTACATATTATTTTCCTTTTGTATATATTTCTCAAAGCAAATCTCAAAATAACAATGAAAAATCACATAAAGTAGTAAAAGTTACAAAGAGAGGATCTTATTTATATAGAAGAAAAATAAACCCTATCTTAAAGTTTTTGTTAGTAATAAAACTAGTTATGCACTTATTATATGAAATTGAGCATTTAAAATTATTGAAATATGACACTATAAAGATATAGGATAAAACATTATTACAAAATTATGAGGGAATATACAAAATAGGTCTTGTACTAAAATTTTAATTTCCTAATGAAAATGATGTGGTAATCATCCGAAATTGGATCTTAATAATGGAGATAAGTTGAACTAGAGAGTGCACAATGTCTAGGGTAAGGCATTCGCTAAGCATTTGAAAAGTTGATTGGACAAATGATTGAATAAGGCTAAGTTTACTAAGAAAATCGACTAGACAAGAGTTGACAAAGGAAGATTTGATAGGATATAATCATGTTGTTTTAGATTTATGGATAAAAACTGTGTATGGAGTTTTTGAAAGTCCAAGAAAAAATGTTTCGAGTGGAAACTCCACCCATCATCAGGGACTGTTGAAGCAATGGGTGGTTTGTCCACTCAAAACATTTTTTCTTGGGCGTTTCAAAAACTCCATATGTAGTTTTTATCCAAAAATATAAAACAACATTATGAGGATACAATCAATTGGGTAGAGTCAATTGGAAGAGCACATTTTCAACTAGATATTGGGGGAAATGGGTACATGGTGATGAAGTGTATCGAAGGGTACATGGATGGTTACATAGGTGTTTGACATGAATTTTTTGATGGGAGAATAGTTGATGAATAGTTAGTCCATGAAGAGGAAGTTGATGGAAGCACTAGATTATTGGAATGTAGTGAATAGTGACCATGAACCTTAATTTCCCATAAGAATTTCTTTGGGGACTTGTAATTGAATATTAGAGGAAAGGGAAAGTGGATGGGTGATGGTGTGTTCCATAGCATCATGAATTCTATGTTGGCACCAAATCAACAATAAAGTTAAACTAATTGATTGATGTAATAATTATGACTTCAAATTTTCAAAAGAAGAAAAGGAAGAAGAAGATGAAGTGTTGTAAATGACGCTTGGATATAGGCCATAAGAAGGTGGATTGTGGGATCATATTCAAGGTTTCCAAGGTGGTCAATAAGAGGAGATTATTCCTTTGTAGTCATTGTGTATGTGTGAGACATAAGACATAGACATGATAAGGAACACCAAGTATTTGTTAGGATCAGGCAAGTGCAATAATAATTTATTGTAGTAGAGGGACAGAGACAACGTTGAGAGAAAGACAAAATCTATATAGTCAAAAAGACACATAAATCAATTATTGTGGTGTGGATGTAGATTGAATACTTTGGGGGGCAGACTCAATAACATGTATTCAATTATTCTTTGATTTTTGGTAGATTCCCTTGGTGACAGAGAATTAGAGGTAAAGAGGCAAGTTGGTTGAAATGTTGGTTGATTTTGGTTGGAAGGAAAGCTTGTATGATTTGCGAAGGGTCCAATAGAATATGTTAGTCGTCGAGTTAGAGATTCAGTAATTGATTTTTCATTTGGAAAGTCAATTGAGGGATCAAAACAAGCAAAGATGTTTTCTGAAGATAATAAAAGAGCCTTGAAGAAAGGAAGACTTGAATTTGATTACTTGGAGTTATAGGTATTGTAAACAAAAGCTTGTGGATGTGGAATTTGAGAGGTTGTGCAGATTTACAATTGTGATAATAATAAAATAATAAATAATATTTAGTAAGGGTATAT
Organism: Picea engelmannii; assembly: GCA_009831015.1. Classification (NCBI taxonomy): domain Eukaryota; kingdom Viridiplantae; phylum Streptophyta; class Pinopsida; order Pinales; family Pinaceae; genus Picea; species Picea engelmannii. The sequence goes on from ML813732.1 coordinate 26,005, forward strand.
TGAATAATAACTAATAAGTGGGACCCCATAATTCCTTTTAAAATCCTTTAAAAAATTTATTCCCTCCTTGTCACTCCACAATTCATTCACATATTTGTCAATAATTAAAATGTTTTTCCATCAAATAAACAAATACATGTTGGTTGTTCCAAAAATGTAATATCATGTTGTCCCAATAACAAAAGTCAAAACATAAATTAAACTCTTCTTTTATCAGACATGAAATTCAAAAACCATATTTGTTGTGTGAGGTAGTGACAATGAAACAATAGACCAACCATTGTAATGAATTGTAGGTTGGTGAACAACTTCTTTCCACCCATCATTGATGGGTACTTCTGGTTGGAGAGAAACATGAGTAGGTACATGAATATTTGAAAAACTCTGACGAGGTTGAAAAGGGGGTCTCTCTGGTCTAGGATGAGGTTGTAACACTCCTTGACCGATTAGGTTGAAGAACCCAGCTTCAAACAAATGATTTAATTCTTATGGGTCAACATCAAAATGAATAGAAAACCTGGGTCTCCTATGGCCTCTTTGCAAAAAATTATTTTTTCCCCTGTTTCCTTCTCTACCATGGTTACCTCTATTGAAAAACTCATATCTAAAGCAAATTCAAATCAAAATATGAATCAAAATGACTAATCAATCATCAAATACTCTGCCTAAAGATAAAATTGAAATATTGGCCCTCTTCATTTCACGCACTAGAGTACATGAAAAAATTCATCACTTTGTATATAACAACCATAAGCAGTTTTCCAGCTTGATCCATAATATCATTTAGAACAGGGAGATATGATGACATATGGGATACGACGAGATTTGTAATGAATTAAAAGTGAATTCATGACATGGAAAGTATGACTATTGTTCTAAACACAAAACAAATCTTGAACCCCAAATACATCCTATATACTCATATCATCATCTTCATCTAACTGCAAATCTCATCAATTATGCCTATAATCCTCATTTGAACATTTTTCTCCTAAAATCCCTCGAGCCATCGAATTTATCGTGAGAATCGGTACATGGGAATAAATAAAATGATTTGGGAATAATGAGGGGATTGTAATTAGAGTAAAGTGAAAATAATGAATGGGAAATGTAAACGGTCAATGTCCTTTTATTATTTATTCAACATCAATTATCATAATCGATCCTAGGTTCAAACCTTTTCTTATCATTTCTGAATATATATGTGTGTGTGTGTGTGTGTATAAACGGAATCTCCAAAATTCTTCTTATCACAATGTTTTGATCCTTCGAACAATACCCAATTGCACTCTATTCTATCAAAACTTTTTATCCATTAAATTCATGATTAGGATAGATTGAATCCAATATCAAGGTAACAAAGTGCAAAAATACTTTGCCAATAATTTGTATCATTGTCACATCTCATCTTGTAGAATGGAAAACGCTAAGCATTATTGAAACACTAAGATTTTCAAAAGGATTATGCCGACCGAGAAATCCCAATAACATGTTGTTGGAAACTCATAGAAACGAATTTGTAGAGATAAATATCAACAAACAATTCATGGCATGGTATCTGAGTCGAGGGACCCATATGGGTTTTTCAATAACACCCGAGTTTACCCATCAATTCTAGAATAAAAAAAAGTTGAAGCAAGGAGCAAAATGATACCCTTGTTTTGAACCAAAAACTCATTTTTGCAAGTAGTTCAAAACCATGTACAACAAAATGGGGAAAATAAAAAATGTTCAAGAGTTCACAAGATTGTCAAGTTGAAATGGGAGGTTGATGGCATAATTCCTTTTAACATGGTTATGATGGAAACAACGAGCAATGTGAGCTACAACCATGATAAACTACACCCAAACGAACCCACATGCATTCATTGTTGTTGGGGTTCGACCATTGAAATGCCACAACACTTATCACAACCAATCCAATGTGTATTTCCATAAGCCAAAACACACTAGGAGTTAAAAATGGGAGTGCTAACATTATTTATTTTGAATGCTTTTATTATATTTCAAAAGAAAAACTCGTAATGAGCGCAAAATGAACCCATAGTGCATGATAGGAGACCAGAATCATACTAATCCCAAACAAGTAGCATCAACAGTGTTCATCACTGACAATGACCTATTTTAAATTCCATTCTTCTTCTAAAATGAAACTGTACAAAATCCAGGTCGTGAAAGTCATTTGCATTCAAACCCTGTCATTTTTATTCCATTATGAGCTCAAACAACCCAAAAAAACTTGTCATTCAGATACCCATATCGAAAAAAGAGTCATATTCATAGCACACATACAACATGGAAACAAAATGAGTCAATATCTCAATTTTATCAGAGAAAGAGTGAACTATTGATGCTAGAAGAGTCAAAGAGATCCATACTTGTTGAAATTTTCCCAAAATGCCACAAAGGAAGCAACCCCAAATCTCAACAAACCACTGAAAAATATGAAACCATAGATAACAATAGTGACAAGCTCCCAAGAAAATGACAATACGAAAAGGTGGTATGCCAGAAGAGAGAAATGATCAAAGTTCATTTACTTCACGTCATTTCAACCATCAACCAACCTGCCAATTATTAATTGCATCCAAAAAAAACTTACATGGTGGAGCACACTCAACACCAACTCATGCCATAAATCAAACCATCAAGCTCACCATTTTGATATATATCCCATACTCACAAACGATAAGGAGCATCGTTGTTTTTAAATAAATTGACTTATATAAAACATCAAGCAACATGAATTATGGAATATTTGACTTGCATTGTAACTTGAGTTCATTTGTGCTTGTGTGCGATGACCCTAACATAACTTTGGAACCTTTATATGATATTGTTAGTGATATATGGTAAATAAAACTTGACCAACCCCCCTTTTTTTAACATATTGCATTCATATAATAACACATCATGCATTTTGTATGCAACATGATTTTGCTTGGAGGTTAATTTATTTTCTTTTTGACGGATAACACATCATTAAAAATGAAATATGAGGATGGAAACATCATTAATTACCATTGTAGAGACATTTTGTGTAGGTGAGAACATCAAACTTTGATCAAACCACAACATTTTTGTGAAATTCATATGTCTAGAAAGAAAAAGGACATAATCAACTTATTATGTTTTTCTCCTAAGGGGTCCCACCTATTAATTGTATAATAGTATAAATATATTGTATTTCAAATATTTGCAGACAGGATTCTCATTGCACTTGTATGCGTCAACAAAGAGTATGTTCATGGGTCTGACAACCAGTCCACAACAACCAATCTCTCACCTAGAGAGATTGCTCACGGTATGTCAACCCGACTCCTCAATAGTATACTTCTAGTTACAACCCCATAACTCCTTACAAGATTCTTTGTGCAGATAAGGTAATAATCAGATTTCCCATATGGTCTGACCCCCTTCTAGTCACGAGAGCTTGCTACATCAATTACCTTCGAATTAATAATCAACAATCTCCCTTTCAATAATGCCCAAATACACTAAGGACAACAATATATATTGCATGCCTTCCACTTGACACTTGTCACCTTCAAAAGTATCTTTAAGCAACTTGGTGATCCATTCCCTACCCTCGGGAACTTAGGATGAAATAATTATCTAGCATTATAGTTTTCTGGAAATATTATTAAAATATTCCCCTAAGACTTACAATTCACCCCCTTTTCCCCTTTTTCTGATGGAGTTGTCCCCCCATATATTTCATTCTAAGTTTGTATGTGCATAGCGATGCAATATTATATTAATAAATGAGTATAATTACTTGGATAGGCGCACTAGCACATTTAAGTCCAGGCTCACTAGCCTCATACTTACACAGGCTCTTCGACCTCAATATATATATATATATATATATATATATATATATATATAACTTAGTTCTGTGCACACTTCTATTCATTCCCATGCACTAACCCAAGTGCACACAACACAGTGCAATATGCGCACTCACTTAGGTGTGCACAACACATAAATTGTGCACACCCTGTCTTGATAGCACTTCTCCGTGCACTACTCAGATGCGCTCAACACCAAAAGCAGGTGCCAATGACTCACCAGCCTAAATGTACATTATACTTATAATTGGTTCCAATGGATCACTAGCCTATATGTACAATTACAAAGGGTTTCGGATCAGGGACATTACATTCCCTTCCACCTTATTTATTCACTATCCTCAATGCATCATATACACATGCACATACAAAATTTCAAAAAATTTCAAACAAATGAGGATACTCTACTCGCATAGCATCCTCACACTCCCAAGTTGCATCCTTGGGACCATACCATGTCCATTGGACCTTTACCAACTCCATGACTCGATTCCAAAGCTTCTTGAATTTTCGGTCTAATATGAAAATCAATCGAAATTGAAATTTGCCTTCTGGCTCCACCTGAATCACATTCTAATAAATAACATGATTAACATCAAGTACGTACTTTTTAAGCAATGACACATGGAAAAAATTATGAATACACAAGGATGCAGGAAAAACAAGCATATAAGAGACATGACCAATCCTTTCAAGGATGTAAAATGGACCACAGTAGCACGTTGCTAACTTAGAACACGTTACCATCTTCAGGGAACTGCACATGGATTTCACATTCAAAAACACATGATCGCCCACTTTAAACTCTTTGTGGGTTCTACCTTTAGTTGTGTATCGTTTCTTCCTATATTGGGAAGATTTTAAATTCTACATGATGTTTACCATCTGCTCCTCCATTTCTCAGAGCAAATCTGGACCAACTACTGTGCGGTCTGCTAGGTTATCCCGGCTCACAAGCTTGTTGCACTTTCTTCCATAAAGTGATTCAAATGGGCTCATCTTAAAAAAAAATTGATACCCATTGTCGTAAGAAAAATATACCAAATGAAGGTAGTCTTCCCATTTCAATGGCTTGTCCATTACATGTTGGTTGTGGAGCCTGGTTATCTTCATGTTTCATAGTTCTTTGTTTCCAGTCGTTTTTATACCCCATGAAGACTGTACACCCCATAATATTGTACACCCCTCCACGCGGGGGGTTTGCAGGGGGGGATTCCCCCCCCTGCGGGGTCCAGGGGAAAGCGGGGGTTTGGGGGACATTGTTCCCCGAAGGAAAATTTTCCTTCTAAATGTATATTTTCATTTCATAGTAAATATGGACCGTTCATTATAAGGTCGCAAATCTTACGGTAGAAGTTATGTTAGGGTTTTTTTTCCCTAGAAAGAAACCCTCTTTTATGAGGGAAATGTATTGCGGTTATGCATCATTGCGAATATTGTATTCCGAGAGAGGAGATTGTGACAGAAAGAAGAGGAATTTACAACGGGTGTGATCTAGGTTGTATCCCTTCATTTGTTGGATAATAATAAAGGAAGGACCTGGCAATTTCTCTTGTGGATAGAGCCCACACTAGGTGAACCACGTATATATGTTTCTCTATTCTATTGTGTATATTCTTTGTTTTATTTCCACATTTGTTTTATTTTATTTCTCTTCAATCCTGTTTTTCTAACAACTGGTATTAGAGTGAAAGGCAACTCGTAGGAAAGAGGGTTCATGGTTCAAGTGGGAGAAATGGCAGAAGATGAAAAGTTTAGGGTCGAGAAATTTAATGGCAAAATATACCAATTATGGAAGATGCATATGGAAGGTTATTTATATCAAAATGATATATTCCTACCATTGGGTGGAATAGCAAAGAAGTTGAAAGCCATGAAGGACGAAGAATGGGAGGCTCTTGATAGAAAGGCACTAGGAATGATACAACTGAGCTTGGCAGCATCAGTGGCTTTCAATATTTCAAATGAAAATACAACGAAGGAGATGATGGACACATTGGGTAAACTATATGAAAAACCCTCGTCATACAATAAGGTATTTCTAATGAAGAGATTATTTAATATGAATATGTCAGAAGGTGGGTATGTTGCATATTATTTAAATGAATTTAATACGATTACTAATCAACTAATTTCTGTAAAAGTGGACTTTGATGATGAGTTCAGGTCTCTTCTAATATTGTTCTCATTGCCAGAAAGATGGAACAACTTGGTCATGGCTGTAAATAAATTTGTCTCTGGTTCAAACACTTTAAAATTTGATGTTTTTGTTTGTGTTATCCTTAGCGAGGAAATGTGACGAAAAATCACAGGCGAGACATTAGGTAATGCGTTAAACATGGAGATTAGGGGCATACAAACAGATAGAGGAAAGGGCTCAGTGAACTGTGAGAATTCTAGGAAGGGCAGATCCAAATCTATACTGGGAAAGATAGAGTTTTAGAATTGTGAGAAGAAAGGACATCTGAAGAAAGACTGTAGAGCTCCAAAGAAACAAAGAGATGGACAACATGAGAAAAATCAGGAAGCAAATGTAACATGTGATGTGTTACAAGATGCTTTGATTGTTTTTGTTGATAATATTTCTAAGTCTTGGGTAGTAGATTCAGGGGCGTCATTTCATGCCACGCCCAATATGAAACATTTTTTAGATTATGTTCAAGGTGATTTTGGACATGTTCATTTAGGTGATGATGCACCATGCAAAATTGTTGGAATGGGAAAGGTAAAAATAAAGAAAAGGAATGGAAACCAATGGTTGTTCAAAGAGGTAAGACATCTTCCATAT
>ML813732.1:34373-52122 GCA_009831015.1 Picea engelmannii
AAGTTGAAGGAAGAATATGGAGGTAAAAAGTGTTACAAGGCTAGACTTGTTGTAAAGGGGTTTTCATAAAAGAAAGGTATATATTTTGATGAAATGTTTTCTCTTGTTGTTAAAATGAGTTCAATTAGGACTATTTTAAGTCTTGTGAAAATAGAAGATTTACATCTTGAATAGTTAGATGTAAAAACAACTTTTCTCCATGGGGATTTGGAGGAAGAGATTTATATGCAAAAGCCACAAGGGTATGAGGTCAAAGGAAAGGATAATTTGGTATGCAGGTTGAAGAATAGCTTGTATGGCCTAAAGAAAGCTCCAAGGCAGTGGTATTTGAAGTTTGACAAGTTTATGACAAAACAAGTTATAGTAGATGTCATTCTAATCATTGTGTTTATTTTAAAAAGCTATAAAATGGAAGCTATATTATCTTTCTATTGTATGTAGATGGCATGCTTGTTGCAGGGTCTAATATGTAGGATATAAATTTTCTCAAGAAGAAGTTAGCTAATTCATTTGCGATGAAAAATTTGGGTGTGGCAAATAAAATCATTGGTATGATAATAACAAGAGACAAGAAAGATCGCAAATTGACATTGTCTCGGGGTGAGTACATAAAGAAGGTGTTGGAGAGGTTTAAAATGAAGAATTCAAAACCAGGTAGTACACCTTTGGCTAGCCATTTCAAATTAACTAAGGAAATGTGTCCCAAGATGCAGGAGGAGATAGAATACATGTCCAGGGCCCCTTATTCATCAGCAGTTGGCAGCTTGATGTATGTGATGGTTTTCACAAGATCAGATATTGCACATGCAATGGGAGTTTTGAGCAGGTATATGAACAATCCAGGTAAAGAACATTGGGAGGCAGTAAAGTGGATTCTAAGGTATTTGAGAGGTACTACTACTCATGCATTATGTTTTGGAGGTTCAGATATTGTTCTACAATGATATGTTGATTCAGATATGGCAGGTGATAAAGATAGCGGGAGGAGCACCACAAGGTACATTTTTATTATAGGTGGAACAACAATAAATTGGATTTCAAAAATGCAAAAGGTTGTTGCATGTTCAACAATAGAGGCAGAGTATGTTGTTGCTACAGAGGCTAGTAAAAATATGATTTGGTTACAGAGGTTTATGGAGGAATTGGGAAAGAAGCAAGAGAATAGTAGGTTGTAAGGTGACAGTGAGAGTGCCATTCATCTTGCAAATAACTCAACCTTCCATTCGAAGACTAAGCATATACATCTAAGGTACCATTTCATACGATCCATCTTGGAAGATGGACATTTGAAGTTGGAAAAGATACACACTAGACAAAATCCTACAAACATGTTAACAAAGGGAGTAATCAAGGAGAAACTAAGTTCCTTCTCAGTTTCAGTTCATCTTCAAGCATGAAGGTGAAGATGAGTAATTTTTCAGGTCCAAGGTGGAGTATAGTCCAGCAGGTACAACAACAATGGAGTTGTTGTAATCAGTCTCCAAGCGGGATATTGTTGGTTGTGGAGCCTGATTATCTTCATGTTTCATACGTCTTTGTTTTCAGTCATGTTTATACCCCATGAAGACTGTACACCCCTCCACACGGGGGGGAATTACCCCCTCTGCGGGGTCTGGGGGAAAGCGATCCCTTGGAGGAAAATTTTCCTTGTAAATGTATATTGTAATTTCATAGTAAATATGGAGCATTCATTATAAGGTTGCATATCTAACAATAGAAGTTATGTTAGGGTTTTTTTTCCCTAGAAGGAAGCCCTCTTTTATGAGGGAAATGTATTGTGGCTATGCATCATTGCGAATATTGTATTCTGAGAGAGGAGATTGTGAGAGAAAGAAGAAAAAGTTACAATGGGTGTGTTGTAGGTTGTATCCCTTCATTTGTTGGATAATAATAAAGGAAGGACCTATAAATTTATCTAGTGGACGTAGCCCACACTGGGTGAACCATGTATATCTGTGTCTCTATTGTATTGTGTATCTTATGTGTTTTATTTCCACATTTGTTTTATTTCATTGCTCCGCGGTCCTATTTTTATAACACCAAAAACATCCTATGCACATCTTCAATCACCCGATTTACCCTCTCAGTTTGACCATCCGACTCAAGATGATATGTTGTGATGAAATCCATATTTGTTCCAAATCCCTTGAATAACCCTTTCCAAAAGTTTGAGGTGAACTTGGAATCTTTGTAAAACATAATTGTCTTAGTTACACCATGCAACTTTTCAATTTATCGCATGTATATCTCAACTGCTTTGTGCACTGAATTCACTAGAATAAAATGCGTAGGTTTAGTAAGCTTTTACGCCACCACCATAATATAATCATGTTGCTTAGTAGTCATAGGAAACTTAGTTATGAAATCGATGGTCACAACTTCCCACTTCCACTCATGAATGGGAAAGGGTTGTAGAAAACCTGTTGGATGTTTGTGATCAACCTTGACCTTCTGACATTTGATACATCTCGCAATAAAATCCACAACTTCCTTTTTCATACCTGGATAAAAGTATTGCTTATTGGCTGCGACAATTTACTTTTGGTAACATGTATGTCCAACATAAGGAACCTTATGCATCTCTAACAATATCAGGCTTTTCAAATCTTGATTATTTGGCACATAGACTATATGTCTATACATGAGGATCCCATCTTCTCTCAACTCATAGCCTTCCAATTTCTACTGTGACATACCCTATTGTAAGGTCGCACTTATATCCATATAACGTAGATCTAATTTGGTAACTTCTAAAATTATGTCACAAAAATCCAATTTATATATGCTAATGGTTGTAACCTTCATCTCATGCACACTTTTGTTGAGTGCGTCATACACCTTGTTATCTTTTCCTCTGATATGATTTATGTCAAATTCATACTCATTGAGGAACTCTGACCACCTTTTTTTACTGACATTCAAACTTGGTTGTCCAAACAAATATTTTAGACCACAATGGTATGTTCTTAGCTCAAATATTTTACCCATAAGATAATGTCACCACATCTTCAAAGCATGCACTATGGCTACCAATTCCAAGTCATGAGTAACATAGAGACTTTAATGCTCTTTCAATTCCCTTGATTTGTAGCATACTGCATGTCCATTTTGACTCAAGTCTCCATCGAGTCCTTCCTTGCATGCATCCATGCACACAACGAATTATGCATCAGGATTAATAATTCTCAAAATTGGTGCACTTGTCAACAAACTCTTAAAGTGATAAAAACTCCTTTCACAATCCAGAGTCCATTCAAATCGCGCACCTTTCTTTTGCAGGGATGTAATTGGATGCCCAATGTATGAGAATCCTTCAATAAACCTTCTGTAGTACCCTTCTAGACCCATAAAGGATCTCACTTCTATGACATTTCTTAGTATTGGCCATTACTCAATGGATTTTATCTTCATTGGGTCCACAATTATTCCTTCTTTTGAAATGATATTACCTAAGTAATGAATTTTCCTCTGATAAAATGAACACTTGCTCAAATTTTCATAAATTTGATGTTCCCTCAATACCTTCAACACCATCCTCAAGTGTTTCTCCCGTTCTTCCTCATAATTTGAGTAAATAAGAATGTCATCCAAAAATACAATGAAAAACTTATCCAAGTAATTTCTGAAAACTCCATTCATTAAACACATGAAGACAATTGGTGCATTCGACAACCCAAAATAAACCAATGTAAACTCGTAATGACCATACCTTGTTTTGAAGAAAGTATTATTGATATATTCTTATTTAATTCATACCTGGTGATATACAAATCTAAGATTAATCTTGGAAATTATTTGCGTGCCTACTAGCTAATCAAACATGTCATATATCCTTGGCAAGGGATACGTGTTCTTCATTGTTACCTTGTTCAACTTCCTGAAGTTGATACAAAGTCCCAACATGCCATCTTTCTTCTTCAGGGACAAAAATGTCGCACCCCAAGGCGACACACTTGGGCGTATATAACCCTTCTTCAGAATATCTTCAAGTTGCATATGCAATTCCTTCAACTCTGACATACTCATCCTATAAGGAGTCTTGGATACAGGTGTTTCTCCTGGCATCAAATTTATAGAGAAATCAATAGCTCTCTTCAGAGGAAATATTGATATCTCTTTAAATACATCCTCAAACTCTTTCAACACTGTGCATTCTTCTGCACTTGGCACTTTATCCTTAGGTGCCTCTTCCATGTGCACTGAAAATACTTGACATCCTTTCTTGAAACTTTTCTTCATTTGCAAGGCTAAAACTTCCCTGATAGTCATATCCCTTGGAATGCCTTAAACTATTCTCAAATTTCCTTGCTCATCTAGGCAAGTAAATGTCTTATTATAAAAATCCAAGATAACATGATGCTCATCCAACCAATCCATACTGATGAGGCAATCGTACGATATCAAAGGTATGATATTCAAATCAACCTTTGTGCACAGTCCATTCATCTCCATTAGACATGCTTTGACCATCTCATTAATTTTCCTTTTTGCTCCTATAACTAACTGCACCAACCAAGATTTCCCAAGCTTGTTTCTCGGCAAATGGAATACTTCCACCATATAAGGATATAGATAACTATGAATAGATCCTGAGTCGATTAAAATAGTAATGGGTTGGTAATTAATCTTACCTTCCACCTTGATCATGTGCGAATCAAACTTGTCTTTCCTGTTATCCAACACCACGTAAATCTTTGGCACATTTATACCCATTTCCTCCAATGTCACAACTTGTTGTATATTTTGTGGAGTCCTTGCTTTATCACCTCTTTAAGTGCGATCTCTGTGCATATGATTTCTGCCACAACCCCAATACTGCATAGGTTTTTTCCATGAATTTTGTCCCACTATCTCTAACATTCTGGTATCCTAGACAGTTGACTATACTTGCCCAGTGTTTCTAAAAAAATAGTGTCTTAGCGCCTTTCTTCATATGTTCCACATTGCTTTTTAGCTTATCTTCCCAAGCCTTTTGGAAATTCTATCTCCCTCTTTGTTTCTCATAGAGACACTTAGCACGCCTTATGGTTTCCTCCAATGTCTTAGGGTCATCATACCATATCTTGTCACTGATAAATGAGGGTATCCCACTCATATACCTCTGAATCTTCACTTGTTCGTCCTTGATAAAAGGCACATATTTCAACAACTCTAAAAATCTTCTTTTGTACTCATCTATCGTCATGATCCCAAGCTTGAGTTCAAAGAAATCCTTCATTTTCTTTTCATAGTATCGCTTGGTTAAGTATTTATTTTGGAAATACCTCTTGAAATCCCTCCAAGTCACTTTCTTTTCATCAATATGATGTATCTGTACATATTTATCCCACCAAATTGATGCCTTTCCTTTTAGCTGATAGACATCAATTCTCCTTTATACCTACGCAAAATAATTATGCAACTGGAAGTACTTTCTCATACCCAACATTTCCCCCTATAGTTCGTCCACCCCAGTCCCTCTCTTATGGTTTTTCACAGGAGGTAGACTCGAATTACTGCGCGCTTTCTTGAAAGAATGCTTACCAATGCTTCTTTCTTCTCTTGTTTTCTCATCATGAGACCCACGACTTCTTTATCTACTCGACTATGTCTCCTTATCCATTTTCTTTTCTATTATGTCAAAACTTTGCATCAATTTGACATTAAAGTCATATTGTTGTGCCTTGGCTCTCATAAGCCTCTCATTATCATCCTTATATCTTTGTACATCTTTTTGCAGTCCTTTTATGGTTTCTACCACTTTCATGTGCTCCTCCTTGGATTTTGTACCATCAACACCCAAGCCAACATACAAATCAGTGAACTCATCATTAGGACTGTAATTCCTATGTGCATCTTCCATGTTTTTAACCTTCTGCACCAACTTCGACCTTCTCTAATCACTGATAATTCTACAAAATGTGCAGACAACAAGATTTGTTAGGTGAATTCATGAAACAAATCCATGAAAAATATGTACCATCTTGTTAAAATCATTCCTTATGATGCTCATGCACACACTAATATGCAACACACGCCACTACGGGATGTCAATTTTTAACTTGTACACTGTGCATATGTAATGCATATGCACCGCAACTTTATTTGGAATGGTCCCAACCCTTTACTGCACACATCTGCGTACCATTGTTTACTGCTCAGTTCCAGTGCCACACTCTGCAATATCGTAGACTTAGTGCACACATCTGCGCATTCTTACATAATGCGCACCATGGCCATGCTAAAATTCCAAATTCGGCCACTTGTTAGTCTGAATATTTTCTTAAGTATAACTCAACTCATGCAAGATTCAGTGTTGAAACGGGAGCTCTGCAACTTCTTGTTGACCTCTGTCCCATACAAGTCCAGTGTTGAGCCAATAGCTCCGATACAACTTTGAAATGTCCCCAACTGTAATATCCCTAGGCCAAACCCAATTGTAATGTAAATGAAAATGTACTTAAGCTGATGAGTTGTTTGATATCATTTTTGTATGCACCTTTCATGGAATAGTGTGTGCATGTACTGCGCAGTAAAATGAGGAAGTGTGCACATTCCAAGATACCGCGTGCAACAACTTAAGTGTGCACGATTTTGAGGCTAGAGAGCCTTTGTGTATACGTTGTGTTTTATAGGCTGGTGAGCCATTTTTGTGATTATTAGGCCGGAGAGCCTAGATGTTAAAGGGCAGTGTACATACTTTTGTATATGTCTTAGCATTAATATAAAGTATAAAGTATGGATATTTATTTTATCCTAAGTTCTAAAGACAGAGACAAGTGGGCCAAAGTAGCTCCCAACATGACAAGTGTCAAGTTGGGGACATACATACATATTTTTTGGACTTAGTTCATTTCCCATCATTCCTCCCATCATTCAGTTATCAAGTCAATCATCCATGAGCATTCACACACTCATTGAGCTATCTTTTGTACCTTCATGTAAATGTACCTGAACTTGTATCCATAGCCATACTTGTTTGTGTAGATGGTTATCTTGGGAGCTGGACTGAACAAGCGGGTTGTCAAGCCCGTGGGATATTGAAGAGGCGATTTGTCAGGCTCGTGAGAGATTCCTCTCTAGGTGAGAGAATTGTTGGGAATTGATTTCTTGAAGGTGTTAAACTGCAACTACAGGGATCTGAGACCTCCTATTTGGCCTGTTGTTGAAGCCCAAAAAGGAAGTGGGGCAGCCAAATGACTGTTGAGTAGATAAGGTGCACACTTCCTGGGGTGGGACAGGCATGTGGGGAATGAGGGACTATAGGTTGTTAGTTTGAGTGGGCACCTGTGACAGAGTCTTTCCTTTTTTCTATGAGTCATTCGTCTAGTTAGGAATCCCTTTACTCGGGTGGAGTTTAGTCCCATCTTGGGGGTGACCCACTGTTGAGAGTGATGATCAGTGTGGTCTAAGGTTGGGAGGTTCGTGGAAGGTTTGCACGCATTTGGCGATATTCTTACCAAGATAAGTGTCAACTGTGTGATAAATTTACATGCTTCATTATTATTTACGTGTTTATTTTTGTGGGTTTATCCTATGTGTGGTTATAACTGTCTTTATAGTTATGGGTATTGCTTGTATATGTTGCATGTATGTGTTTACTGTTATTTCAATATGAATCTGTGCAATTACAGAATGCATTTGTTTGTTTACGTTGTATATATAAAGTTCTGCAATAGTTTTGTGTGTATTTGTTTTAATTGCATGTAGTTCAAAAAAATTATGTGGAATAGCTCAATTGGATGTTGGGTATGTTACAGTATGTTCCGCAGAGAGAACAAAAGTGTTCTCTCAAGTAGCATGGCCCGACATGGGTGATCGAGGATGTTACAATATGGTATCAGAGCTTCAGTTTTCAACACTGATCCTAGATGGGCCGAGCAAGTTAAGTTGAAGCAAAATTTCATAGAGGATTGATTTTGAAGTGGCCAAATTTCAGTTTGTAGAGCGTCCATGGTAAAATTTAGAAGTAATGATGGGGAATTAGGAAAAGCCCAAATTTTTGTTGTTAAATTCATGAGAAAATGGAGAAATTTGACCAAGTGGTGAGATATTATTGGTTTAATATATTTTTCTAGAAATTTCGAACCTAGAATGGGTTGAATTTGAAGTTACAGTGAAGCCATGATAGCTGGAGAAAAATTAGTAATTAAAATTCTCAATTCATGAATTGAGTTTGGGGGAAAAAAGTAAAAAAAATCATTCAAGAAATGTCAAACCGCAATGATTTGTTGTTGCAGAGGTTGAACAGGTGTTATTGGGGTGAAATTGAATAAATTTCATAGTTACAGAATGTCTATGGTAGAAATTGGGAAAACGTTAAGCAAAATCCCCAATTTTTGCAGCGAAATTCATGAGGAATTGATGTGCATAAAAATTAATGTGCGCAGTAGGCGCACTAAAAATGCATGATGCACAATAAAAAGCTTGTGATATGTAAAAATTGGGCACTGCGCGGAAAAATATTGGCGTACTAGTGTGTGCGCTAAATTTTGGCGTCGTGCAAAAAAATGTTGGTGTGCGGCTGCGCACACTAAATTTTGGCGCCGCGCGGAAAAATGTTGGTGTGCTGCTGCGCGCGCTAAATTTTGGCGTCCCGTGGAAAAATGTTGGTGTGCTGGTGCGCACACTAAAATTTGGCACCACGCAAAAAAATATTGGTGTGCAGGTGTGTGCACTAAATTTAGCATTGCGCGGTGTGCACACACATAATAATTGCGCACGTGGTGTGCACAGTATTGGCAGAGCACATATCACTTTGGTTGGTGCACGTGCAATGTGGGTATATGTTGTCGTGCAATAGTTTAGTTAATGGTGCGCGCAGAGTATTGGTACATGGTGGGGGCATACTAAACTTTGGCATGGTGCAGTGCATAAAGTGAAATATGCACAAAATATCAGTGCGTGATACAAAAATTGTGTGCAATGGGTAATAGTGCAAGAAGCAAAACTGTGTGTGGTGGATATTGGCGCGCAACACCAAAGTAGTGCACATTGCTTATTGGCACGACAGAGAAGTGATGCATAGTGTTAATATGTGCACGGATCATGATTTACCTTGTGGTGTTATTGTGCATGCTAAATATGGGTGTACAGATTGAAATTTGTGCACGCGAAGTCATTTGGAGGATGAATAACAACGAAAAACCAATGAATTTCTGCGACATTTTATATTGTTTGAACGTCATATTTCTGCAGTGCATTTTTTAGGCCCTTAAGATCATTTTAGATACTCAAATAAAATATCTCAGAGAGATCTTTCTAATGGTGTAAACCATTCGTCAAACGAAGCTTTTATGAGAAAGTTACAACACAAACAATGGAGGGTAAATTTTAAGACCCATCTAACTTCAAAGAGCCATAACTTTTTTCTCTGAAATCCGATTGAGGCACAGGAATAGTCAATGGAAATTTATTGAACCATAGAAAACATTACTAGATTTGAATTAAATTTATGGGCATGTTAAAATTGTTTAATATGGAAAAGAAGGTACTTGTAGCATTCCAGACCAAAAACATGAATTGGCCTAGAAGTTTAGCAGGTTGTAACTAGCAGCCCGGAACCCAGAAAAAGGTGAAACTTGGATAGAGTGTCCATAATATGTATATGAATAAACCCAATGGATATCCCACAAAAATTCCAATGGAATAGGTGCAAAAATTCATATTTACATAGCAGAGTTGTGCCAAGTTGAAGAATGAACAAAAAAATTAATGGGCAATTTTCAAATAACCATAAATTTCTACTCAAGATTCAAAATTGAGCATGGGAGTAGGCGTTGGAAAGGTGTTGAATAGTGGAATATAAATATACACCCATAAAATTTATCTGGGCATTCGATTTTCCAGGAAATCAGAAGAAATAATTCTGACATGTTATTGAACCAGAACAGTTCATATTTTTCATGAAATTGTTGAGTCAGTTAGCTTGACAAAGTTTTGTTGGCTACACATTTTACAGAGTTAACAACAACTAGATCAGATCAGGATTAGCACAAATTCCAGAGGAATGGAAGAGGCACAGGGGACTTACATCCGAGAATATGAGAACAGAGGGATGGATGTCCATTTGGGCATTGAAGGAACAAAATCCAATGGACATGGACAAGGAAGGGATGAAAGCATGAATATGGTAGAGACCATTAAAAATTTGCAGAAGGATGTCCAAATCCATAAATCTGATAATGAAAGGCTTATGAGAGCCAAGGAGCAACAAGAGGACTTCAACATGAAGTTAATGTGGAGCTTGAACAAAATAGAAAAGAAATTGGATAAGGAGAGTGGCTCAAGCAAATCAGGAAGTCACAGGTCTCCTGATGAGAAAATAAGAACAAGAAGTGTTAGAAGACATCACCATCACTCCCCAAGGAATTCTAATAAGAGGGCACACAACAACTCAAGTCCATCCCCTGTTAGGAATCATAAAAGGTCTGGGGTGGATGAGCTATGAGGAGAAATGAACAAAATCAAACCTCCTACATCTGATTGTGAGCACAAGAAGGATGAAGATGCAAAGACATGGTTGTTGGGCATGAGAAAGTATTTTCAATTGCATAATTATTCTTCTCATGCAGAAGGAATAATTTCCATCCATCAAATCAAGGGAAAGGCATCCATGTGGTGGGATCAACTTGTGTAGGTGCAACAAATTAAAGAGAAAAGTGTTACTTGGAGGGAATTCAAGAAGTACTCTGAGAAGAAATACTTGACTAAGAGATACTATAACAAGAAAATGAAAGAGTTCTTTGAACTCAAGCTTGGGAGTATGACCATAGATGAATATGAGAGAATGTTTTTAGAACTGTTGAAGTATGTTTCCTTCATCAAAGATTAGACAGTTAAGATTCAAAGGTATTTGAGTGGATTTCCATCATTTATCAGTGACAAAATACAATATGATGATCCCAAGACATTGGAGGAGACCATAAGGCGAGATAAATGCCTTTATAATCAACAAAAATCAAGGCCAACTTTCCAAAAATCTTGGGAAGACAAAAAGAAGTTCAAGATGGATTAGAGAAAGAAGGGAACTAAGCCACCATTCTTCAAAAATAATCCTCAGGAACAACCAACTTCTAGAGAACCCAAAATGATTGAGACAGGGGGTCAAAGGCCAAGGAAACCACCTATTCAATGTTGGGGTTGTAAAGGAGATCATATGTTCAAAGATTTCCCTCACAAAGGTGAAAACGTGAGGATTGTTCACAATGTACAACAAGATGAAACAATGGAGGACATCGACAGAAATGTACCAAGGATCTATGCAACCCTGGATAATAAGAAAGCAAAGTATCAATCACATATGATTGAAGTGGAAGGTATGATCAACAACCAAACCATTTCTATTTTAATTTATTCAGGAGATAGTCATAGTTATATAGATCCTAAGATGGTGGAAAGTTTGCATTTGTCAAGAAGCAAGCATGGAAAATCTTGGGGTTAATGAAATGGTTAAGTCATGTCTTATGGATATGAATGGACTGAACACCATGGCATATTTGAACATCATGCCTTTAGGTTCTTATGACTGTCTAAGTGGGATGGATTGGTTAGATCAACATCATGCTATCCTAGACTGTCATAACAAGGCATCCACTTGCTTGGATGAGGAAGGGAACCTAAGGAGAGTGCAGGGAATTCCAAGAGCAGTAACCATCAGAGAAATTTCAGCATTGCAGCTGAAGAAATGTTATAGAAAAGGGTGTCAAATATTTTCAGCTCATATGGAAGAGACGCCTAAAGATAAGGTTCCAAATTTGGAAGATTATGCATTCCTAAAAGAGTTTGAAGATGTGTTTAAGGAGGTACCAGGACTACCCCCAAAGAGAGATGTTGATTTCTCTATAAATTTAATGCCTGGAGCATCTCCAGTGTCAAAGACTCCTTACATAATGAGTACACCAGAGCTAAAGGAGTTGCAAATGCAGCTTGAAGAACTTCTGAAGAAGGGGTATATACACCCAAGTGTGTCACCTTGGGATGCCCCAGTCTTGCTTGTGAAGAAGAAAGATGGGAAATTAATATTGTGTATTGATTTGAGACAGTTGAATAAAGTGACTGTAAAGAACAAGTATCATCTGCCAAGAATTGACGATCTCTTTGATCAATTGAAGGATGCAAAGATATTTTCAAAGATAGATCTCAGGTCAAGATACCATCAGGTAAGGATTAAAGATGAAGATATCAAAAAGACCGCCTTCAGGACAAGGTATGGTCATTATGAGTTCACAGTGGTGCCATTTGGGTTGTCAAATGCACCAGCTGTTTTCATGTGCTTAATGAATGGTGTTTTCCGAGAATATTTAGACAAGTTTGGCATTTTCTTTCTAGATGGCATTCTTATATATTTTGAGTTAGAATAAGAGCATGCGCATCATTTGAGAATGGTGTTTCAAGTATTAAGGGAGCATCAGTGGTATGCCAAGTCGAGCAAGTGCTCATTTTATCAGAAGCAAATTCATTATTTGGGACATATCATTTAAAAGGATGGGATAGCAGTGGATCCTGAGAAGATAGAAGCCATTAGAGAATAGTCATTGCCAAAGAATGTGGCAGAGGTCAGATCATTCATGGGCCTTGCAGGCTACTGTAACACACCCACTACCTATAATCAAAATTTTTTGGTTGATCTCTCAATAATGAGAATCCCCGGAGCGTGTAGCAGCAAAATGCCAATCCCCGAGTCACAGGTCTTCTATTTACCTACCCGACTCTCTGTACATAACCGTGGTCTTATGTCCCTTTCCGTCGGGATTTCTGTTTTCAACCATCCCGACTCACTTAAATACCAGTTAGCCTCCTAGGCTAAGCTCTTGGTTGCATGGCCTCCTCTATATGACCATAGTCATAACTCCCATCGGGGCTACAGGGTTTCTAATGTCAAAATTCATTCACCCCCAAGATTCGCGATCCTCCGATTTCGACGTGCTCCTTACGCATTAGCTCTCCGGGCCAAACCTATGGTCCACTTCCTCTGTGACCGTGGCCTTACCTCCTTTCGAGGCTACTCCTATCGGAGTTTCGGGGTTTCCAATGTCATAATTCACGAGTCCTCAGAACTTGCGATTCTCCGATCCCCGATGTGCCCCTAGCGCATTAGCCCTCCAGGGCTAACTCCGTTCTCATGCGACCTGCTAGTCCACGAGACCACGTTCTTTCTTCTTTCATAGTTTCAGACTTCGCAAGTTTGAAGTGTTTAGAACTTACGTTCTCAGGATATCCGATCCTCCGATCCCCGATGCCACTTGGCGTTGACTCCTGCAAGAGTTGACCCTTTGACACCTGTCCTCCCTCGGTGTATCGGAGTTGCGAGTTCGCGAATTCGGATACCAAGAATTTAAGGATTCACAAATCCCCGACGGCACCTGTCCTTCACTCTAGCGCCTATGGCCCACACTCCTGTGGTGATCGGGAAATCGTGTATCGGGATATCGCGATTCCCGTTGCATTAGTTCATGAAACTCTTCAAGTCCCGATCCCCGATATGGGTGACACCTGTCCTCCACTACAACACTATTATAGTGGGGCCGTCGCGTTTCGGAGTTTCGTGACTTCTTTGGCACTAATTCTCTCGTCACCGAGAACCCCGATATACCGATCCCCGAGGCACGTGAGAACTTATTCCTCCACGTCACCACTTTCCCGTCGCTATATCAGATATCGCGAAATAGCGATTTCTGATGCAAAAATTCCTTTGTCTTTGGAAACCCCGAAATGTCGAACCCCAACTCCTAGGGATCCTCTGACACGTGTCCCTGCAAATGGACGGTTTAAACTCCCGTCGGGATATCACGGATCGCGACTTCAAGTTGCAAGAGTTTTTTGCTTCCGGAAACTCCGATGTCCAAACTCCGACTTTTCGGGATCTCTTGCCACGCGTCCTCTTCGATGGACGGTTCAAAGCTCCCGTCGGGATATCATGAATCGTGATTCCAACATGCAAGAGGTTCTTGCCTCCGGGAACCCCGATTCTCCGATTCACGACTTCCTTGGATCTTCTGACACATGTCCCTGCTAATGGACGGTTCTGAGCTTATCGGGATTTCGCGGGTCGCGAATCCTGATGCAACGATCTCTTCACTCCTAGAATCCCCGATGGGTTAAATCCCGACTCCTGTCCCGATGTCTGACGCGTGTCCTGCCGAGATCAACGGCTAGGATCCTTTCTCAGGATTTCGTGACCTACAAGGTCTCGATTCTCTTGACCTTCAAACCCCGATGACTCTGATATCCCGATGAATCTTTCAGGACTCCTCGTCTGCATACTAGGACTTAAACCCTGCGCAACTTTCCCGAGATCTAACGGATGATGGTATTTCGCAATCTTCCTCTGCGAATCCTGACCGTCGATTTCTCCTCCTATCCACGAGGACTTACCCTCCGCGTAACTTCCGTAGATCCGATGGTTGTTGGGAGCTCTGTTCATATCTAACGGCCCTAGACTCTTCATTTCCCGTGAAGACACAGGAAAATCAGGTGGTAAATCATTTAACACCCTACCTTCTCTTGCTAATCTAGCGGTCGTGGGGAAACTGTGGATTCCCGACGTACTCTCATCCATAGATTCGGTATTCCTTCCCTAAGCTGCCATCCCAGGTTCTTAAGAGGATCGTTCCCCCTCGTATAGGGTTATTAAGGCTTGCACCTTCAAGTTCATATTCCAAGTTCTAGGTAAACCTTTCCAAGGAGTAAGTCTCTACAAGAGATCTATTCCGGAGCCTTCCGGGAGATGGGTGAAGGGAAACCACTTCCCGAGAACGGGATGGAAGCCTAAATTAATTCAATCTAGGCATAAATACAGTTGCTTCATCCACGCACATCATGCGTGGTTCCCTATGTTATGAGAATATATCTATTCATTCTCATTAAACACTGCACATACATTATTACACAGAAATCATTCATAATTTGACAGTTCTATGAACATATGTATGCATATACCAGTCTATGAATTTCAAGATGCAATGTATATAAAACACTTATCAGAAATAACACCCGATGTGAGTGCGACTACTGAGAGGTGTCCTCATTTCCACCCAACCGTAGGCTCAGTGACTCCCAAAGGATTTACCACTAGCCACCCTCGAGCTGAGACCATGATGCTCTGAGACTGCGTCTCTCCGTCTGCCAGTGATCAGGAGCGAAGGTTGCAATCCTCCCTCCCTGCTATCACTCACTCTGCATAAAAATTGTCAGAGTTCCCCTCGCGTCTACCCCTTTCCATCACTTCTGCCATACGCCTTATCCTCTCGCGAGGTTGCGTGTGGCACGATTACCCTCGCGTAGATCAGGACTGACGACTCTACGGATGGGTGGTTCACCATCCCATCCCTCATCAAGCCGCCCGCCTACCAGCCTACGAGACATTAAATTTGGGGGCCAGCGAGCCGCTTTTGGTTCTCCGGGCCAATGGAGTCCAAATACGGTATTCATTCAGGGTGGAAGTTAACGCCACCTTTTTAGGTGCCTTCCACCGCCATCATGGTCTCTTTTCTGCACATCCCCTCTCAGCAATCCTGCAATAAATTCAAAATGTTATTCACATTCATTGACCTCTTCCTGCAAGTCCGTTTACATCACATATTCATACTTATGAGTTTTCCATAGTCCTTGGCCAGTCCAATTATATTTACAATCTGGGGGAAACAGGGTGTTACAGCTACTATAGTAGATTCATTGAAGGATTCTCAAAGATTGCACACCCAATCACTTCCTTGCAAAGAAAGGGTGTGAAGTTTTAGTGGACATTGGATTGTGAAAATAGTTTCCAACACTTGAAGAAATTATAACAAGTGATCCAATACTAAGGATTGCAAACTCAAATGAAGACTTCATTGTATGCACAGATCTGCATGTAAAGAAGGACTTGGTGGAGTCCTCAGTCAAAATGGGTTTGTTATATGTTATGAATCAAGGAAGTTGAAGGAGCATGAATGACACTATGTCACTTATGATTTGGAGTTGGCAGCCATAGTGCATGCCTTGATAAAATGGAGACACTACCTCATGGGGAAACGTTTGAGCTAAGAACAAACCATAATGGTCTGAAATATTTATTTGATCAGCCAACTCTAAATGCTAGGCAAAGCAAATGGTTAGAATTTATAAGTGAATATGAATTTCATATAAATCATATCAAGGGGAAAGAGAACAAAGTGGCTAATGCACTCAGAAGAAGAGTGCATGAAATGCATACTATAATCATTAGCATGTACCAATCATATTTGAAACACAAAATTTTAGAGGCTGCAAAATTAGATTTGCAATACAAGGAATTAGTGACAAAATTACAATAATGTAATTTGCAGCAGAAAATTGAAGAATACAAGCTAGATAATGATGAAATTATCATGTACAGTGGCATAATTTATGTACCAAATTCCCAGGAATTGAAAAATATGATATTGAGGAAAATGCATAATGTACCTTATGCTGGGCACCCAGGTTATCAGACAACTATTGCAGTTGTCAAGAGCCAATATTATTGGCTAGGCATGAAGAAAGAGGTTGTTGATTTTATTTCCAAATGTTTGGAATGTCAAAAGGTAAAGGCTAAGCATAGACACCCAGCTGGCTTTCTACAGCCATTACTCATTCCTAAGTGAAAATGGGAAGTTGTAACAATGGATTTCGTCACCAAACTACCCAGAACAAACAAGCAACATGATTATATCATGGTAGTGGTGGATAACTTACTAAAGCTGCCCATTTTGTTCCAGTTAAGCTCACTCACAAGGAAACCAACATTGTTGATGTTTATATGAGAGAAATTGCTCGATTACATGGCATACCCAAGACAATTTTGTCTGACAAAGATCCAAAATTTACCTCAAAATTTTGGAAAGGATTATTTAATGTATTTGGAAAAAATTTGAATTTTAGTACAACTTATCATCCATAATCAGATGGACAAACTGAGAGGGTGAATCAAGTGATTGAAGATATGTTGAGGATTTATGTGATGGATAAACCATCAAAATGGGAAGACTACCTACACTTGGTAGAGTTTTCTTATAACAATGGGTACCAAACATCTCTAAAGATGAGCCCATTTGAGGCATTTTATGGCAGAAAGTGAAACACACCAGTAAGTTGAGATAACCCAGTAGATAGATCAGTGGTTGGGTCAGATTTGCTCAAGGAAATGGAGGAGAAAATGATAAAAATAAAGCAAAATTTAAAGGTTGCCCGTGACAGGCAGAAAATATATGTTGATAAGGGCAGAACTCATAGGGAATTTAAAGTGGGAGACCATGTATTTTTGAAAGTGAAAGCCAACAAAATTTCCCTGAAGTTGGGAAATTATTCAAAGTTGGCAGCTCCCTATTGTGGGCCATTTGAAATCCTAGAGAGGATTGCTCCAATGGCTTATATGATTGCATCTATGTTTGTTCATAATGAATTCCATGTATCATTTCTCAAGAAAAATATACATGATGCTAATCATGTTATTGATTGGAATGTGATCCAGGTGGAGCAAGAAGGTGCTTTCCAAGTGCATCCAGTACGCCTTCTGGACCGAAAAATCAAACAGTTCTGAAATCGTTCCATAGGGATTGTAAAGGTCCAATGGACCTGGTACGGTCCCAAGGACGCTACTTGGGAGCATGAGGATGCAATGCAGGCAAAATACCCACATCTTTTTGAGGATTTTTGAAATTTTGTTGTTTATGAGTACATAATACACTAAGGACAGTGCATAAATAAGGGGAGGGGATTGTAATATCCCTAGGCCGAACCCAATTGTAATGTAAATGAAAATGTACTTAAG
>ML813732.1:64144-96092 GCA_009831015.1 Picea engelmannii
ATTATTTTTGAGGTAGGATTTCCAGTACTTTAGGGGAATCATATTAATTTCTTTAATTTTATGAGTCAAAATTTGCCTCTAGAATCTCTTAGGGTCTAAATTTGATAGATGCAAAAGCTTATCTTTCTTTCTATTTATGTAATGTATTTTTTTTTTCCTTTTAATTAGGGATTTATATATTTTTATCTTATCTGATTTTAAGGACTAATTAGGTAGGTACCCAAAAAATGTCTCAAAAGGAGAACACCGAGTGGAGAAATGATAAACATGAATTTCAAAGCCCTAGACATCCAAAAACCTAACCCTAAGAGATGAAACACAAAAATTCATGTGGGCCCCATTTGGGTAAGTTAGTACATTAATTTCTCGGAGTCGCAACTTTTGCATATGATCTTTGTTTTAGGCGCGTGATAGCCCGTTGGAAAGGTCTTTTAAAGAACTGCGCATTATGTCGTCAAACTGTTGCTCTATCTACAATTTGACTATGGCATGCCAAAATAACAATGTTTAAGGCCCCAAAACAGCCCTGGAAGTACAACAAGATTTGTTGTCATGAAAACATACAAAATAAGTCAGTTGGATTAGGTGAGAAGCCACCAGTATCCACCTGGAAGATGTGCAGGGTTTCAGACAGCCTGGGAAGTGTAGAACCCACAATTACAAATAAGTACAGAAGAACATGTGGAACTAAAAACCAACAAGAGGAGCCATTAATTGGAACAGGTGGATTGTCACCAATATCCACCTGGATCAGTGGTACAACCTAAGGGACTGCAGTGCAAAAAATGAGGTACACTTCCTCGGGTTGTGCAAGTTGCAGGGAATGAGAGATTGATGGTTGAAATTACTATAGGAGTTGAACTTGCAAAAGTTGCAAGTATTATAATGTAAATTTTATACATGTATATCGGTATGGTGTTTTGCACCAAGGATGGTGCAATTTGTAGGGAGAGGAGAATGTAACATCCCCATTTATAATCTCCATTTTAGTGATATGTAATTAAATATGATATATGGTCGTTGACACAAATATGTAATTTTTAAACATTTTATATATCGTAATAATAAAATAAATGTGACGTTGGCTATAGGTGGAAATGGATGATTTATCTGCTCAATCCCATAGTCGTGTTGATCATCCATCTCATATTCATGTCATCTTCACTAGATGTTGGTATTATAACATTTGCTTGAATCCACATAAGTGTTTATTTTATGTGATATCTAAGAGATTACTTGCTTTCATTATGTCCAAATTTGGGATCATGGTATTCACCATCAATCTAAGAGTTATATCATCATTGGTGATACCATGTATCATCGTAGTGTGGACTTAGTTTTTTATCCATGTTTAATCCATGAAGAAGATGAGAGGGTCTTGAATAATTACCATGTCGAAGCAGGTGGCAGTGAAATTTCTAGAATATCTACAACCCAAAAAATCTTGACACAAAATACTTTCGGTAATCCATCTTTAAATATTGCATTATTGTAATTCAGAAGTGTCACCCTTGTTAAGTATTTACGCAAAAGATATATGTTCATCCTACTCTGTTACACCCTTTGGATACCATTTCCCCCTTCACAATGTGGGGGATTGACTTTATGACATGCAATGCTACTTTGGCTAATGGGAACAACTACATCGTTGTGCTTGCCGACTACTTCACCAAGTTGGCCAAAGTTATGACTACTTCCAACAATGGCACCATAGTAGTGATTTTTGTATTCAACCATATTATCACTAGGTTTGGTGTGCCTAGAACAATCGTGACTAATCATAGATTGCATTTTCATAATATAATGATGATCGAGTTAGGGGCCAAGTTTGGTTTTTGACATGAAAACTCATCTCCTTATTATCCTCAATCTAATGGTCAAGTAGAAGTCATCAATCGAGTTTTGAGGATGCAAAGAATGGTGGGAAAGCATAAGACCAATTGGTAGTTGATTATTTTTAGATGTGATGGTCCTATCAAACCTTAGTTAAAACTGCTACCATTTTTACACTATTTCAACTTGTTCATGTAGTGGAGGTAGTTATGTTGATTGAATGTGAAATACTTTCATTAATGTTATTTATATAACTCATGCCTAATACCTCTACGAAGGAAGAATGTCTTGTTTATTTGTCCCATATTGATGAGCATCCTCAGAAAGTTGTGTTGGGTAGTGAGACTCTTAAGAAGCATATTAAATCCTAGTATGATAAAAGTGTTCACCTCACATATTCACTGAAGGAGACCTAGTCTTGGTTTATGACCAGATCCATGAAAAGTTAGGAGAAAGAAAGTTTGAACCTCTTGGGCATGATCACCATGTATTCTAAAAAGGTCCATATGCGTTACTTGACTATGAAGGGAATCATTTATATTATCCTTGTATTGGGATCTACTTGAAGAAGTATTATGCATAAGAAATAAATGTCAATGTGTATCCCTATCTATGTAGTTTTTTCCAATGATTCTATCCATAGCACATGGACTATCACTTCCACTGCATGGGTGATTTTTTCACCCAAAAAACAACTAGTGAGTTTAAGGGATTCATTCCTCGATCCTACGACTAACATCATTGCAGAGTATGGTGTAGTCATCGAACTTATATTCGAAATTATTGCTCTTGGTGTCCACGGGTTAGTTATGTATTTTGATTCATAGTTAGTGGTGTCATGGCTGAATAATATCTATCATGTGAGAAATCATGTGCTTCTTTGGAAGTACTTGAGGGTGTGAGTTCTTGAGAGACGGTTTGAGTTTATTAATTATGATTGTTCCTAGAAGTTTAAACATGTTCGTTGATTCATTAGCTAACTATGTGTTGGATTAACATTTGTTGCATTAACAAGAACATTTATACAATCATGCATACAATAAACATGGAAAATAAATCACACTCAATTAAATCATAAGCACAAACTGAACCATATGTATAAATAAAATAAAATGTTGATACATCATGTCCACAAAATATGCATTGTACAAAATCAAGCTACTAGCCCATAATGATACAATATAAAAAATATCGCATCTATAATCCGCAAATGTTGCAAAAGGGTAGACTTGTCACTAGTCATCATGACACATGTGTGTCTCATGGTAACACACTATCACATTAGCCACACATCTCAATAGTCGGAAAAAGATATTTGGTACCCCAACCACATGGTGTTGTAATGTTTGGTACATGTCATCCACCCTCATCATGGGCACACCCATTGTGATTCCCTTGATATTTTGTACCTAGTAGAGGTTTTGTACGGTATCCTCATCTCCCTCCTCGTCTGGTTGTTTCTACTCCCTGGCTCTATAGCACTTAGTGTCAATTTTTCACATGAAACTAATTTTAGATATGAAAATTGCTTCCAAGTGATCCAAACAGTAAACCCTATCTATTATCACTTAACAAGTTTACACTGAAATTATTGACTGAAAATTATAGCAACAGAAACAACAAGATCAGAGATAAATCATCCATACACATGAGACACAATTTGTTTTTCTGTAAACTTTCAAATTCAGAAATTTCTGAGAGAAAAATGATCCCTCTCAACTGTCACAAAATCACCAAATTTGAGGACAAAACCATTCCTCTCCAAAACCACAAAATTAGAAAAATTCCTGAGACAAATCCCAACTTACAAATCTGCTCCATATGTAACTATATGGCATGCTGACGTCATCCTATATGGAATTGTTGTTTCCCAAAAAATCCTATCATATGACCTCAAACATACACGACTTTCTCCACTAAGACCCGGGTACATACGTGATTGTCTCCACTGAAACCCACGTACATACACGATTGTTTCCACTAAAACCCATGTACATGTATGGAAACATTTTCATACAATTTGCACCACTCGTGCGACTTCTTCCCTTCTGTGGTTGTCTCCTACATGTGCGGCCTTCACCTCACACATGTGATTTCCCTGCCAAGAACAGAAAATAGAAGATCCATCACTCTAGGCCATATTTTCCAAAGTTGCAGAAATTCCCTTGTTGAAATCACCAAGCCTCCTAGCACAAGTGCTCACTCACTTATGATAACTCCATAATGTCATAATGATGTTTTTCACAATCTCTCCTCTTCTTATATAGGAGTCTATTGAGTGATTTTAGTAACCCCTTCTAAACTCAACATTAAATTATAATATTTAATTTTTTTTTGTAGGTGTGAAGCCCCAACACAAGCAAACAAATTCCCATGAAGCCCTAGCTTCATCCCAAGGGATTTTTCATTGAATGAAAGTGTAATCTGTTTCCAATGAATATTCCCACATTCCTGACACCATGGCCACTAGTGGGAATACCTTTCGAAGCTACAAAACATCAACACTCCCTCTTAGCAAGGGAGGTATTCTCACCCACTCCAATGTCTCCTAGAAGTATCTATATCTCCCACACTAGAAGTGGCTCATCTTCCCACTCTGGATATGCTACCACAACTGCACTCCAATCCTCCTGATTGGATGCTACCTCTATCACTAAAACAAATCCAGTTGCATGGCATGGTCCCTTTTCGGAAGACATGTTGCTCCTAGAAGCCTCACGCTTTTGAGCCTCTTGCTTGACTTCCTCATCCCATGATATCTTCTTGACAGTTTTGGAAGATTCCTCTCTCCCACCTACACCTTAATATAGACTTCCTTTGTATGATTGATGCTCCCTATGAGCTCGTTGACTCCCTCTAAAATATAAATTCCTCTGTACAATATTGAGAGGTTGCTCCTCCCCATGAAATCTTGAGGGTTGACTCCCTCTGAGCCTACTAAACCTTTGGAGCTACATGCCCCTTATGATCCTATGCATCCTGTGGAACTACCTTCTCCATGTCATATGTTACTCTACTATTACTCTCCATAACTTCCATAGGTTGGCCCTTCAACCTATATAGGTTTCCCTCTCTAACTCCAAGAATCATTGTTGTGTTGGAGTTGGATCTCATAGGCATGAATAACACCTATCTATTTTGAAACAAGACTGCATAGCCCTTCTCCTCAATCGTTGATACTAAGATCACACTCCTCCTGAGCTCTAGCACCCATAGTAAATTTGACACCCTCAATACATCTCCTGACTCCACCAAGAATGGCACTGTTCTAGATCCTTGTATTTCATGTTTGGTACCCATACCAATATCTACACACAAATCTGAGCCAGCCTCTATGAAGATATCAAAAAACTCTCGTGCACCTATCATATAGCACAAGATTTGGTGCTTCAAAATCAAATTCTGACTTGCATTTTCGCTTTTCTATAAACCTACCAAATCATCATACATCTCTTTGGTTGTCTTCTTCTCTGATATGTGAGGAATCAAGTGATCCTTCATGGAATCTAACAACATTTGCTTGGCCTTCACTTCCTTCTTTCTATGGGCAACCAATTCCTTTGGATCAGTGGGACTTGCAACCACACTCTCATCATACTCCTTGATATCATTATCCTCCAAGAGAAGGATAATCTTGGCCTTCCAAGCCCGGAAATTTGTTTCCCCTTCCAACATGTCCTCAATATTCAAAGAGCTCACCATTGTGATCTGCCTAGAACAAAAACAAAAATATGCTACAACAATATTTTTGTACCTCCAATCCACAGCATCAAATGTGTCTCAAGAGATTACTCCCTCTCTTTATTCAAATCCTTTTCTCTGATACCATGTCAATTTTTCATATGCAACGAATTTCAGATCTGAAAATTACTTCCAAGTGATCCAAATAGTAAACCCTTGTTGTTATCACTAAACAATTTTACATTGAAATTATTGACTGAAAATTATAGCAGCGGAAACAACAATATCATAGATAAATCATCCATACACATGAGACACAATTTTATGTTCTGTAAACTTTCAAATTCAGAAATTTCTGAGGGAAAAATCATCCCTCTCAACTGTCACAAAATCACCAAATCTGAGGACAAAATGACAAAATTAGCAAAATTCTCAAGACAAATCCCAACTTACCTGACATCAGTCTGTACAGACCTGCTACTTCCCAAAAAATCCTATCACACAACCTTATATGTATGCAACTGTCTCCACTGAGACCCACGTACATATGCAACTGTGTCCACTAAAACCCTTCGTACATACACGATTGTTTCCACTGAAACATGTGTACATATATGGAAACACTTTCATACATTTCACACCACTCATACGACTTCTTCCCTTCTACGATTGTCTTTCGAACACTCGGCCTTCACCTCACACAAGTGATTTCCCTGCCAAGAACAAAAAATAGAAGATCCATAACTCTAGGCTAGATTTTCCAAAGTTGCATGAATTCCCTTGTTGAAATCACCAAGCCTCCTAGCACAAGTACTCACTCACTTATGCTAACTCCATAATTTCACAACGAGATTTGTCACAATCTTTTCTCTCCTTATATAGTAGTATAATAAGTGAGTTTAGGAACCCCTTCTAAACTCAACATTAAATTAGAATATTTAATTTCTCTTTATGGGTGTGAATCCCCAACACAATCCTACAAATCCCATCACCAAGCCCATGAAGCTCTAGATTCATCCCAAGGGCATTTTCACCGAAATGAAAGTGTAATCTAGAGCCAATGAATATTCCCACATTCTCGACACCATGGACACTAGTGGAAATACCTCCTAAAGCTAAACATAAACAGTTAGGGGCCATCCTTACCAGTCATACTTGTCCCAAATCTATGTCATACATTATAATTTTTAGTAACATTGCATAGCCAAAAAATAAAATGTTTTTAAAATAACAAAAATGTTATAACTTTAAAACACAAAAAAACACATGTGATATTTCTTACCTATGTCCCTCCACTGTGCTTCGGGAGGGAGTACCAACTCAATATCATGCCAAAAGTTAGTGTCATCATATGGGTAGTCCTCTATCATGACTATCTTCTCGTCCCACTGGTCGAATAAATCCTGACGGAAAGTGTTCATGGGAATATCTCCCCTGAGGCGAGCCATGCAATTTTTCCACCTCTTCATCTTGGGTGTAGATGGCCCAATAAACAGAGTTGACACAAGTGAACACATCTAAGCGACTCACTCTAGGAAAATATAGATGAGAATCAAACCATAATTGAACTATTTAAGTCTTCTTATCCTACATCTAGTCAATTGATCTCTCATGTTAACTACCAATCCAATACATTAGTCATATATTGTGGACCTCGAGCAGTCTAGTGAATAGTGAATATGGGCTCGTGAGGCCAAGTGGGGTGTTATGTATCAAACTACCCTAGTAATAATGAACAAAATGGTACACAAGAGAAGCTACTAGACATATTTTATCTATAACTGGTTGATTCTCTTTCTCAACCCCGGTCAACAATGTGCAACAATATACTCATCCACGATACCAATAGTGTAGATTTTAACCTTGTACAATATTTACTGCAAACATATTTTCAGTAAAAGAACAGAAAAGATACAATGGAAAATACAAACATTACACTGAGATTTTTCCTTTGGAAACCCAAACCGGGAAAACCAACATATTCTATATTCATTCATAGTGATACATTATTTACAATACAATATACATATAGGATCCAACGACATCCAAAACCCTAACCCAGTGACTTGGATTAGTCAACAAAACTAATTCCTTAACCATAAATAGAAAACCATCGGACAAAAACCATGTGCCAAAAAACCACCCAACAATGGACATGAAAATCGAGGCAACATGAAAAATGAGGCAAAAATGTGACACGTTTCTCGAGGCAAAAAAAATTCTCGGGGGCGCTACCCCCCTACAGCCCCCTCAAACCCCCCTATGCGCCCGACACAACGCAGACACTACTACTCGTGCAAAGAATATAACACATACCCAACATTCTCCCACTTGTTGTTTTCTTTACATACAAGGGGGCTACAAGGTTACATAGTCACCAATTCAGGGCAACAATTCCCATGGATCCTCTACACCAAGAGAACTTCTCAGTGCTCATAGATTTTGTTAATGAATCTGCAACATTCTTCAAAGTGTCCACCTTCATCAACGATACTTTATTTTCTTCAACCATGTCTCTCACAAAGTGATATTGAATATCAATATGCTTTGTCTTTGAATGATAAGTCGGGTTCTTTGCCAGAAAAATTGCACTCTGACTATCGCAATCTATCCTTACAGCTTGTTGTACCAACCCAATACCTGAACATAATATTTGTAACCACATTGTTTCCTTACTTACATGAGTGGTTGTCATGTATTCAACTTCTATAGTTGAAAGTGTCACTACAACCTGTCTTTTTCTCATCAAACTTATTGCTCCTCCAAATAGGTTAAAAACATACCCACTTGTAGATCTCCTACGATTCAGATCTCTAGCCCAATCTGCATCCTCAAAGACATGTATATCCACCACTTTTTTCAATCCCAGTCTTCCTTGGTAGCACAATACATAGCTAGCAGTGCCACGCAAATACCTGAAAACCCTTTGTATTGTTGTCCAATACTCCTTCCCTAGTGATCCAGGTGGATATCGGTGGCCACCCACCTATTCCACTAGCTCGAAAAAAAGTTTTCCACCTTGGCAATTTTTCGGTAGTTTTTCGGGTTCAAAACTTTCGGGGCCGTTTTGAGGCCCTAAACGACGTTTTTGGGGGATTTGGGGCCCACGTTACTATTAAAGACACTAACCTGGGCCAGTCGAAATTTTTTCTTCTCGGTTAGACCTTTCCAACAGGCTATCGTGCGCCTAAAACAAAATCGTATGCAAAAGTTACGACCCCGGGAAGTTGATGTACTAACTTACTGAAATGGGGCCCACATGACTTTTGGCGTTTCATCTTGTACGGCTAGGTTTTTGGATGTCTAGGGTTTTTGACATTCCTTCTTATTTTAAAATGCCTTCAGAGACTCATTATAACCATCTTCTTGCGAATGAGCGTAGTCGTCACATCTCTTCTCAGAGATAGGCTGCCACCATTCCAACAAGCCTGTTTTTCGTTGTATTTACAGTTTCAACTTATTTCCTTATTGAATAGAAAACTAGTTTTACTATATATATGTTATTTTGTGTTAAGCATCTTTTAATAATCTGTATTCATTTCATTCTACTCATAAAATCTGGATCAGTGGTATCAAAGCGGTCTACTCCTTGTCATCTTAATGCATGTCCCCAACGAGGTCAGGGTACAAAGAATTGGGTCTCGAGCTTGTTTCTCTTAAGGACAAAAAATATCGCATGCCCAAGCAACCTCTTATGGTAGGAGAAAATAAAGATGACAGGACAGGAGATCTTTTCAAAATGTTGCTTGAGGAATCCCTCATGCAACAGAGGAATGAGATGATGGATAGTTTCGCGCAAATCCTTCGGCGACTACCAATAGGCGACGCATCTTCCTCAAGCGGAGGCGCCGCCGCCTTCAAGGTACAAATCAACTTCGATATTCCTATATTTGAAGGTCAAGTAGATGCATATGATGTAGACAAGTGGTTGAATCTACTAGAAGGGTATTTTTCTGTCCATAACTTTTTCAATAGAGAAAAGATTATTTTTGCGCTCCTCAAAGTCGTTCCCCATGTCAAAGCTTGGTGGGGAACTTTCAGTGAGCAAAAGGAAAGAGAGGAACCCTCATTATTTACTGTCATGACCACCTGGGAATCCTTCAGGGATGATATTAAGGAACAATACTAACCTGTCAGAAGTTATGATGACTTGTATACCAAATGGACCACATTGCGGCAAGAAAGAGACCAAGTAGTGCCATAATTCACAAATATATTCCATACCTTGCGCACCAAGCTAGGTATCAAATATTCAGAGTGACATTTGGTGCTCAAGTATCGAGGTTCTCTTCATAGAGACATCTAGACCGAAATGGAATTTATGGACATCTCATCCTTGGGCGTGGCCTACCAATATGTCGTCAAAATCGAGCAGAAGCTCAAACAAAAGACGCGGCAATTTGGGGCTAGGAACCCCGCACAAAAAAATCCAAGAAAGGGTGGCCCCAACCCACAAAACAAAGGACAGAGCAAATATGGACAGTATCAGGACAACCAGTCCAAGCCGCAAGAAAAGAAGGACACCATAAAGACAAAGAAAGATATCGGGAAGTGGTACGACTTCCATAAGAGCCCTTGGCATAATATTGTTGACTGCCACTCAAAGGATTCATTGGTGGACGACGTGAAAGCCTCTAAATCAAATGTGGGTTATGAATCTGAGTCAGAACTAGAAAGGGGAAGACGGATCATTGACGTGAAACCCAGTTCCATTGTTTCTACCACCAAGCTCCAACCTGGTGAACCAGACGAGCCAGAAGAAGGAGAGTGCCTCTTCCATTCACAGATGTGGGTAAAAGGCACCCCACTTCTCTTCATCATTGATAGCGGTAGCCCGAAGAACCTCATCTCAGTAGAGGTTGTCAAGCGGCCATCCCTGCCGACAACGCCGCACCCACAACCCTACACCATTGGATGGCTCTGCCAAGGAAGTGATATTTGCGTCAACCAACAGTGTCGATTATCATACGACATCAAGCCCTTCAAAGACGAGATATTGTGTGATGTTTCTCCTCTCAAAGTTTGTAATGTTCTTTTGGGCCAACCTTATTTATGGAAACATCATGTTGTATATGAGTCTAGGCCTCGTAGTTTTATTATTACTTTGAACAGGAAATTTTACAGGATACTCGAGGAAATACCTCCTAGTGTTATTTCCTTGATCTCTACCAAGCAATGTAAGAAGGTCATCTCTCAGACTGGGAAATTTTTCTTCTTCGTGCTTCACTCTCAGAGTGAGAAAAATATTACAGCCACATCCAAGTCCTCCATGGTTTATCTCTCCACACAACATAAGTAAGTGGATAAGTTCATGGAAGAATACTCAGATATCTTCTCCTCTCCTACCAGGGTACCTCTGCACTGTCAGGTCAATCATCCCATCGATCTGACCCCAGGCGCACTGCTACCCAATGGGCCATTCTATCATCACTCTCTGTTAGAAAATGAGGGGATCAAGAGGCAGATCCAAGAACTGCTCCACAAGGGGCACATCTTTCCCAAATCATCGCCTTGTGGGAGCCCAATTGTGTTGGTGCAGAAGAAAGATGAGACCTGGTGACTCTGCATTGATTATCGGGCCCTGAATAAAATCACAGCCTGAAACCAGTACCCAATTCCCCAAATCGACGACCTCCTTGATCATCTCACAGGGGCCAAATACTTCAGTAACATTGATCTAAAGTCTGGCTACCACCAGATCCCAATAGAACAAACAGATATATGGAAGATTGCCTTCAAGTCAAAAGAAGGTCTTTTTGAATGGTTGGTCATGCCCTTTGGTTTGACAAATGCTCCAATAAATTTTATGAGGATGATGGACAATATCCTATGAAATTTCACCAATACTTTTGTAGTGGTCTATCTGGATGGCGTCCTCATCTATAGCAAGACTTGGACGGAACACTTGTAGCATATTCAACAGGTTTTTCACACCCTGCAGCAACACAAACTATATGAAAACTTGGAAAAATTCTCCTTTGGCATGGATAGGGTCCATTACTTAGGATACATCGTTGATCAACATGGTTTGCATGTGGATCTAGCCAAGATCCAGGTCATCCATGTTTGGCCAGCCCAAACCACACTCACTGAACTTCGAAGCTTCTTGGGCCTCGCCAATTTCTATCGCAGGTTCGTGCTGGGATTCTCTCATATCGTATGGACCCTCAGCCAAGTAACAAAGGGTGGTGTTAAGGAAAAATTTGTGTGGGGCATGTCCCAACAACAAGCCTTCAATGACTTGAATAAGTATTTGTGCTCATCCCCGGTACTTTCATTACCGGACCTGCAACATCCCTTTGAGATCAAGACAAATGTTTTGGAATATGTTGTGGGTGTCGTTCTTACTCAACACAGCCACCCCGAGGCATATCATAGTGAGACACTATCATATGTTGTCCATAAGTACCCTACTTACGACAAAGAAATGCAATCCATTGTGAAAGCTTGCCACAAGTGGAGACATTACACTCTTGGGAAGGAGATAGTCATCCACACTGATCACAAGCCACTACACTTCATGCAAACCCAAGGCAAGTTGCAGAATGACCACCATCAGAAGTGGTCAACATACTTATAGTAGTTCCACCTCAACATCAAGTATAAAATAGGAAGTACCAACCAAGTTGTTGACTGCCTCAGTGTTACACATCAAAATTACTCACTTCAATGATGAGATATTGTCGTCATTACAAGTGTCACATTTTGCCCACAAGTGTCACAGACAGCATACAATCATCTTGCCCATGTTGTGTCTCGAACGACATCACAAGGAACACTTGAAGACACCCTTAGAGATTGGTTCAAGAAGAAGAAATCATTTGATGAAGAGTACAAAGCTTTTTCCATGGAAAAAACCACTTAAAAATGAATTTTGAAGGCCAGTGTTCCCCTACCCACTGTCAGGGAGTGCCAGCGCTCCTTGACCTTCTTTGGAGGAGCGTTCCAGCAGTCTGTGCACCCTTCTAGGGGAGCGCTGGGATTTTTTGAGGAAATTTTGGGCAGCACTCCTCTACCCATTATCAAGGAATTCCAGTGCTCCTTGCCCTCCTTTGGGGGAGAATTGCAACACTCTGTGCCCCATTCTGGGGGAGCGCTGAGTTGTTTGAGGAAATATTGGGTTGTTGAGGAAAATCAGGGGAAAATCCCCCTCATCTCTAGAGTTCGTTGGATTCAAATCTGAGGTCAAGGATGGATCTTAGGGAAGATCCACAATTGATGGATAAGGATCCTCAACCTATCCCAATAATATCTAAGGTGGTTGGGTCTCTCCAAGTTTATATAAGGAGGCCTTCTCATGGTGAAATAGATGGAGAAATTGAGCGATACCTAAATTATGATCTCATGAGAAGTGGTATTAGAGAACATTGAAGGCATCAAACTTATGATCTCATAAGGGAGATAATCAATGAAGCATATTCATTTTGTGTGTGGATCATTTGAGCAAGGGGTTGGACAAGGAGAGCTTGGTGAGGCTGTTGCATCTTCATCAAAGGTCTGTAAGTATTGCTATCGAGTTCTCATTAATACATGTGCTTGGCCTGTTTCCTTTAATATTGTGTATGCCTACATGAACTTGTCTTTAATGGATAGATCTAGTTTCAAACTAATCGTAGTAGAATAAGAAACATGTTTTGTCTTTGATTGGATTGCAGGACCTATTGAAGAGCTTGTGGATCAGAGCTCAACTTGGAAATGGGCGAGGACAAACATCATAAAAAGGTACATCTTCTTCCTCTTCTCTATAGATTAGTTTAGCTAGGTTTAAAGGGGTGTCAATGACCAAAGTTAGAACCTTTATGTCTTGATCTTAGATATTTAGGGTTCAAGAGGGAATCCACCTGTCCGCAAGGGGATTTTCCTGTAACAGAAATTGGTGACTCCACTGGGGATCGAAGCTTTCAGTTTTGGTTTCCTTTCTCGGTCTTGTTTTTGGCCTTTTCTCACCTTTAGATCTTATTCATGTCGTGTCTTTGATTCCTAGATGTGTTGTTGGCCCTTGAATTCATTCCATACACACTAAATTTATGGATTTCCTGAGTTTGTTTTTAGTTCTAGGCAATATTTTGGTCTTCTGAGAGCCCAACGCTCCCCTGCCTCTACCACCAGAGAAATGGCACTCCCTTGCAAGCTCCCACAGAGAAATGAAATTCTCTAGTACCTTTGACACCAGAGTGTTGGCCTTTTAAGGTGTAGGGATTTGGAATAGGTTGAAAGGATAAATTTCCAAAGTTGTCTAACAAACTTAGCATCTTGCGATAGGGAAAGCAAATCCAATTTTCGTATCAGCTTGTTGGGATCCCCCTCTCACACAGGAGTTACGCATGAGGTCACATTTGGGAGAGTTATGAATATTATCCCTCTGTGGTTCAACCGCTCGTAGTAGTCAGATCGTATATTGGGGGTTCTTCTTGAGGTTCAACTTTCTTCATTTGGTCTCAGTGCTTCGTGAATTCCAAATCTATTCAGGGTCCTCTAGAGTTCTACCGGTCCACTTGTCCTCAGTTCTCTTGAAGGATTTTAGAATTGTTATCCTACCCATACGTTCGGACTGGAATGTCGATTGTACCCGCCCAGGGGCTGACTGCGAGTTGGTGACCTTAGTAGCCATAATATTTAGGGTCTTTACACAAGGTGACGGTGAAGGGAAGCCTCACTGTACCTGGAAAAGATGTTGGTCAAACTCACTCGGGCTCCTTGGAGGGTAAATCCACAATTACTTTGTGGAAGCTTGCACTAAGGCATAAGTCCGTTAAGCAGGTTGCCAATGTAACTGATCCACCCACTCTATCCCTGCCCCTTCCTATATTGATCTTGTGACATTGGATTTCATCACCAACTAGTGGTTTCATTGTGGGAAGGTTTGTTTGATTGTTTGCTTCTCAGATCAGTAGCATCTGTTGTTTATTTTACTTAGTGGACCTTAGGTCGATTCACTGATAATGGCATCAAATCCTGGGACTACCAATGGAGGAACCCCTTGTCCCAGAGAACCTTTCACCTTTCCTCTTTTGGAAACATTGGTCCTCTGTACATTGCCACACTGAGTCTTCCGGGACTCACCATCGGATTATCGGTTTGGTTTTTCCCCACTCCGGTGATCTTGAATCTTCCCAGTGCTTTAGCTACACCTAATACTTTAGATGTTCGTACACCACCCACACATCAACCTCATGTCGAATTTTCGCCTTCTTCACCCATTAAGTCTCATTCCCTTTCTCCTTCTTCACCTAGTGAAAGCTATAAAGTGAGTAGCCAGGTTGATAAGAAGAAGAAGAAACAGAAAGAGAAGAAGAAGAAGAACCTGAAAAGGAATAAGCCTCCAACTACATCAGATGTTGGATCCAAGCAACCAGCTATTGTTAATAGTACTGGGAGTGTTGATGAGGTGAACACGATTAAAATGAAGAATCGGAAACCCAAATTCCCTTGCAGTCTTGGTAAGGGTGACCACTTTCTGAGAGATTGCCTTGGTCTTCCCAAGGTCTTAGAAATGTGGTCCTCCATGTCATCGACCCCTGCTCGACATGATGGTGACACCCCGTCAACTAGTGACGTTAAGGTTGGTAAGAAGAAGACAACTGTCAAATTTCCTTGTATGTTATGTGAAGGTGATCATTATTCTCACCTTTGTCCTCGTATGGACAAGGCTTCTTCTCTTTTGGAAAAGATTCAACTTCCAACTGGTTATCGTAATATTTCCCCCAACCCATCGTTAGTTTATGGAATGGTCAATCCGGTTCCATCCCTGGTCAGTCTGGTTGATAAGGTGGTCAATATAGTTTCATCCTCGGTTGAACCACTAACCAAAGTAGTTGATCCAGTTCCATCATAGATCAGCCCCACTTTTCATTTGAAAAGTGAAACCCAAGTGATTGGTCCAGTCCCATCATTGGTCAGTCCCACCCTTCATCTGAAGAGTGCCAATGTGGTCAATCACACTCCTCCTCTGATGAGTGCCAAAGTGGTTTCATCGGTCAGTCTGGTTGATCATGTTGTCAATCTGGTCACATCCTTAGTTGAACCAGTTGACAAAGTGGTTGATCCGATCCCATCTTCGGTCGATCTCACTCTCCCATTAGAGAGTGCAACCCAAGTGGTCGATCTGTTTCCACCTGTTGACCCCATTCTCCCCTTAGAGAATGAAACCCAAGTGGTCGATTTGATTTCATTATCAATCGATCCTACTCTCCCACTAGAGAGTAAACCCAATTTTTCCCATGTTTTTCTCATTGATACAAAATCTACCGTGCTGGGGGGCATTCCTCCTTCTCCCGCGAAACCCCCTCCAAGTAATGAGTCCATATTTTTTTATTGGGGTGTGCTAACTAGACCTTGTCTTCCCTCTCACATTCCCTTCAAGATTACAGTGCAGGTTTGTGGTTGAGACGTTTCTTATGCGTTGATATATGAAGTTTCGTCCGTTAGTATTTTGTCCTCTATTGCTTGGAAATATTTGGGTTATCCTCATATTGTGTCAATTACCTAGACTCTATTCGCTTTTAACAGAAGAACCAGTCACCCTTTAGAGATCCTTCCTCAGTTTCCTGTAACTTTGGGAGGGAAAATTGTATTTATTGATGTTATGGTAGTCGAGGACCCCTTGGATTTCGATTTACTCCTTGGGAGAGATTATGTCTATGCCATGAAATCTATTGTGTCCACTCTCTTTCGTGTGATATCTTTCCCTCACGATGGAAGAATGGTGACTATTGATCAACTTTCATTCATTGGCCCTGACTTGACCATCAACCCAATGACCTCCCTAAATGGGTCTTATATGCAGTTAGTATCACCCTTGCCACAGGTCAATTATGTGGCATTGTCTCCTATGACTTCAACTTCCAATGACTTATATCCGGTAATTGACATGGTGATCTCTTCAGTAGGGATATTGGAGCTTGATCTCTTTACCCTTATCGTGACCCTCGACATGTGTTCCTTCCAGATCATTGTTCTTCCATCCAGTGAAGATCTCTTGGAAGCCATGACTAAGTTTTGTCCCTTGACATGGTTTCCTTCCAGAGAATTATCCTCTTGGAAGCCATAATCAAGAAGAGTCCACGAGCATAGTTTTTCTTCTCTATGGAAATCTCATTAAAAAATGAAACAAAGGTCTTGAGCATAGTTTTCCTCTTTGTGTAAATCTCGTTAAAAAATGAAACAGAGGCCACGAGCATAGTTTTCCTCTCTGTGGAAAGATCGTTAAAAAATGAAACAGATGCCATGAGCATAGTTTTCCCTCTTTATAGCAAGCTCGTTAAAAAAATGAAATAGAAATTTGGGGATTGAACCTGGAGCCCTAAGCATAGTTCTTTTCCTATGTCAAGCTCGTTAAACAATGAAACAGTCACCTCTCCCGTTGAGTCGAGTCTTTTCACTAGATCTCGTAGATGTCGAGTTGAGTATTTTGTTAGGTCTCGTATTTCAACCTTCATTTCATCCACCCTTATCCTTTTTCTCCATCTAGTACAAAAATTGGTGACAACCTTAAAGTCAGTGAATGAATTGAAGCTTGGGGGGCATGTCTCCAGCCTTTGATTATCATTCTGGAGTTATGCCTCTATCTTTTCAAGCTGGGGGCAGAGTACCAACCATCCATGGGTATTCCCAACCTTTGGAGATTACGTTTGGAATATACAAGCATAGTTTAATTTTGTTTCAAGCTTGTGTAAAAATGAAACCATTACCGAGCTTAGTCTTTGTTCTTTCTCGTGCTCTTAACTACATGAGAGTGTAACCGAGTATACTTTTATCACTTTTTTGGACTCATAAAGGTTATATGAAAAAGGAACCCCCTGGAGTCTCCTTTAATCTCTTTTCAGACTCTCTAAATATGAAAAAATTGTTGAGTGATCTTGCTTCCTTTCACACTCATTAAAAGGTTTGAAAGGGCATCTTTTGAGTGATAATTTATCTCTTTTTCGGCCTCACAAGACTAACATTACGAAAAAGGAAAACACAAGAGTCGTCTTTAAGTTCTTTTCAGACTCTCTAAACATCAAAAGTCACTGAGTTTTCCTTCTCTGGACTCGCTAAACTATACATTGAAGGGCCCATACGGGACTGAACCCTTACTTCTTCCAATTCTTTAAACAAACGAAGAGGGACTTACCGAAGGTGAGTTATATCGAGCATGTGTTATCCTCCTCGAGCTCGTTAAATCAAAAAGAGGTACTCGTCTATCTGGATGGGGGGGGGGGGGAATTGAAGGAAGCAAGCCAAGTAGTTTTTGGGAACATTACAGGTCATTCTTACGGTCACCCTTGAACATGACACTTTGTCTTTCCATACATTTTAATCCACTGAACCTCTGCACTGAACCAATCCTCTGAGTTTATTTACTCCTTTGGGTCACCCGGGGAAAGTCATAGTATCCACTGCATCATCATGTTTTGGTCCATGTCATGTTTCTGCTATTGTGCCTCAGTGTTCAAGGGAAGTATCTGCCTCGAGAGTCAGCCATCACAAATATCTTGTTTCAATACCCGTGTTAGTCCATGTTCATTTGATATACCAATTTACATCTTTGTGTCAGTTTTGTGTCGTTGATGGTGGATACATCAAGGACCTCCTGCGACGAGTTTGTTCCTGTCGACTTCAACACATTATCTGGGAACTAGAATTAGAAACCAATTAGTACCTTGGGACCTGCATGCCTCAATGGCAGGCCTCCTCACTTCCAACAGTGGTTTTACATCACTGACCCCTGATCAAATGATTCCACAGATGTTCGACTTCAACTCATCTATTCACATTCGTTGGAATGTGCTAGGGTACCTTGGGAATCATTGACATCAAGGGTGATTTCCCTCGCACTTATTAACGGTTTACCTCTTTGACCAGTAATCAAGTGGTTTCTCCCATGGTCAACATCAACACATCTATTCACATGGTTACATTTGTACTACATCGAGATCGGTAGGAAGACCCTGGGTTGAGTAATCACTCTGTTATGCACTTTTCCTAGGTTGCGATGGAGTTTCTCTTGAATATTGACACATACACTGTCACATAGATCCACTTTGTATTGGTTTGTGGCTATGTCTTGTCATCTCATAGATCCACTTTGTATTTTTTGTGGCTACGATCAGTTCATGTCATGGAAATATAGATCCACATTGTATCTTTGGTGGCTACAATTTTTTTTAATATAATTATGGATCTGCAGTGTATCTTATGGTGGCCATACCTTGAAAGTCTTTATCACTCAAGCATAGGTATTCCTTCCTTGGGTTTGAAACATGTCATAATGTTTGTTTGATGGTTGTGTGCAGCTTCTTCCAGGTTCTTTGAGTCTATACCCTTTCTCGAAAAAGTCTACAAAGTACTTCAGTCATCAGTTTCCATATTCTAACTTCGCACTTTGGGGGGCAATCTGTTACACATCAAAATTACTCACTTCAATGATGACCTATTGTTGTCATTACAAGTGTCACATTTTGGCCACAAGTGTCGCAAGTGTTGCAGACAACATACAGTCATCTTTCCCATGTCATGTCTCGAACGACATCACAAGGAACACTTGACGACACCCTCAGAGACTCGTTAAAGAAGAATAAACCATTTGATGAAGAGTACAAATATTTTTCCATGGAAAAAACCACTTAAAAATGAATTTTGAAGGCCAGCACTCCCCTACCCATTATCAGGGAGTGCCAGTGCTCCTTGACCTTCTTTGGGGGAGCATTCCAGCACTCTGTGCACCCTTTTGGGGGAGCACTGGGGTTTTTTTAGGAAATTTTGGGTAGCGCTCCCCTACCTATTGTTAGGGAATTCCAGCACTCCTTGCCCTCCTTTGGGGGAGTGTTGTAACACTATGTACCCCATTCTGGGGGAGTGTTGGGTTGTTTGAGGAAATCTTGGGCTATTGAGGAAAATCAAGGAAAAATCCCCCTCATCTCTAAAGTTGGTTGGATTCTAATATGAGGTCAAGGCTAGATCTTAGGGAAGATCCACAACTGATGGAGAAGGATCCTCAACCTATCCCAAGAATCTCTAAGGTGGTTAGGTCTCTCCAAGATTATATAAGGAGGCCTTCTCATGGTGAAATAGATGGAGAAATTGAGAGATACCTAACTTGTGATCTCATGAGAAGTGGTATTAGAGAACATTGAAGGAATCAAACTTATGATCTCATAAGGGAGATAATCAATGAAGCATAGTCATTTTGTTTGTGGATCATTTGAGCAAGGGGTTGGACAAGGAGAGCTTGGTGAGGCTATTGCATCTTCATCAAAGGTCTATAAGTATTTCTATCGAGTTCTCATCAATACATGTGCTTGGCCTGTTTCCTTTAATATTTTGTATGCCAACATGAACTTGTCTTTAATGGATAGATCTAGTTTCAAACTAATCGTAGTAGAATAGGAAGCATGTTTTGTCTTTGATTGGATTGCAGGACCTGTTGGAGAGATTTTGAATTGG
This sequence comes from Picea engelmannii, assembly GCA_009831015.1. Classification (NCBI taxonomy): domain Eukaryota; kingdom Viridiplantae; phylum Streptophyta; class Pinopsida; order Pinales; family Pinaceae; genus Picea; species Picea engelmannii. The sequence continues at coordinate 84,086 of ML813732.1, forward strand.
AGCTTAACTTGGAACTGGGTGAGGACAAACATCGTAAAAAGGTACATATTTTTCCTCTTCTCTATAGATTAGTTTAGCAAGGTTTAAATGGATGTCAATGACCAAAGTTAGCACCTTTTTGTCTTGATCTTAGAGATTTAGGGTTCAAGAGGGAGTCCACCTATCCATAGGGGGATTTTCCTATAAAACTCATCCAACCTCCAGTCATTGCACTCACCACAATGTTAGACTATTGCGGTCACGAGACCTCTGGATGTCCCCACCTCTACAAGACAGACCCTAACTTCTCCACCACCTACCAAATGTTGGGCGCCAAATTAATGGTCGCTAATTTCCATCTTCAAGATGGTTTGTTGTGTCATATGGGCCATATCTGTGTTCCATCAAGCCAGCGCGTGAAGTTGATTTGGGAAGCTCGCTACAATCGGGTGGCAAGACACTTTCGCATCGAAAATACAATGGTAGTGCTGAAGAAACATTTCTACTGGTCGAAACTTTGACAGGATGTCGATAAGTATATCAAGCCTGCATCGCCTGCGTTATTTCCAAACCAACCACTAAGAAACAGGGCATGTACACCCCTCTTCCTACTCCTAACATGTCATGGGAATCCATCTCAATGGACTACATTTCGAGCCTCCCGTCCACCAAGAGGGGAAATGACTGTGTTTTTGTGGTTGTTGATCACTTTTCCAAGATGGTGATTATAGCCGCCTGCAAGAAGAACATCACAGTAGAAGCCACTACCAAGCTTTTCTTTGAACAAGTATGGGTACATTTTGGGATCCCACAAACCATTGTCTCATACCGTGACAGTCGATTCCTTGGCTCATTCTAGTCGAGCCTCTCGTCACTGTTGGATACCAAGCTCACCAAATCCACTACCTTCCACCCCCAGATAGATGGCCAAAATGAGCTCGACAATCAGATGGTCGTACATATCCTGTGCATGTACAATTCAAAACACCCCGACACATGGGATGAGAGTCTTCCCTATTTCCAACATAGCTACAATCGAACCCTGCATAGATCAACTGACCACAACCCCTTTCAGGTGGGGTTGGGATTCCAACCATTGGGCCCCATGGATGTTGCACTACCCCTAGCGACCACCTCATCCCCTACTCCACCAGAAGATTACAAAGCCACCCGATTCATTGAGCGGATCCATCACATCCACCAACATGTTCAAGATATTCTACAGAATTCTAATGCCAAGTACAAACAACGCCATGACCAACATTAGGTGCCACATAAGTTTCAGGTGGGCGACAAAGTTTGGTTGCATTTGCAGAAAGAGAACCTTACAGGGCCCCATCAGAAGCTTCGCCCACTCTGTTATGGGTTGTACACCATCACCAAGGTTGTGGGTGACAATTCTTTTGAGCTCAACATTCCCCCTTCCTTGGTCTTCATCTAGTCTTCAACGTGGCTCTCCTTTGGCCATATTTCCCACCATTATTGGACACCTCAGAGATAGTAGAGTAGTTGACACCAACAGAGCTCAACCCTGAATACATGCAACAAGCATCCAGTGATCATATTTTGGACACACATATCAAGGGCACTTGACAACAAAGGATCCACCTTTATCGAGTCATCAAAGCAGGGTAGCTCCTGCACCAAGGCAAGTGGCTCACTCGGGGCCAAATTCAGTAGAAATTTCCTCATCTGATGGGGGAACTCAGTGCAATGGAGACCATTTCTTACTAAGGAGGGAGGATTGATCCAGGTCGATATCGGTGGCCACCCACCTATTCAACTGGCTTGAAAAATAGTTTTCCACCTTGGCAGTTTTTCGGGTTCCAAACTTTCAGGGCCGCTTTGAGGCCCTAAATGACGTTTTTTAGGGATTTGGGGCCCAAGTGATTCCTAAACACGCTTACCTAGGCTAGTAAAAAATTGTTCTTCTCGGTTATACCTTTCCAACGGTCTATTATGCACCTAAAACAAAGACCTTATGCCAAAGTTATGACCCCAGAAAGTTGATGTACTAACTTACCCAAACGGGGCCCACGTGACTTTTGGCGCTTCATCTCCTAGGGTTAGGTTTTTGGATGTCTAGGATTTTTTACATTCTTTCTTATTGTAAAAGGAATTCAGAGCCTCATTGTAACCATCTTCTTGTGAATGAGCACAGTCGTCACATCTCTTCTTAGAGATAAGCCACCACCATTCCAACAAGCTTGTTTTCTGCTGCAATTTACAATTTCAACTTATTTCCTTATTGAATAGAAAACTAGTTTTAGTGTATCTTTGTTATTTTGTGTTAATCATCTTTTAATAATTTGTATTCATTTCATTCTGCTCATAAAATCTGGATTACCTGGTTTTGACATATACCTGCTCAAAACTCCCACTGCATGTGCAATGTTCGGTCTAGTACAGACCATTGCATACATCAAATTGACAAGTGCACTCACATATGGAACATGAGACATGTACTCCTACTCTTCATGTTTCTTGGGACACTGATCCGCAGATAACTTTACACCAACAAGATTAGGAACCTTGATCGATTTACATTCCTGCATATTAAACCTCTGCAATATTGTCTCGACATATTTTCTCTGATTTAACCAGAGTTTCCTCTTTTTCCGATCTCTTTTAATTTCCATGCCCAAAATGAAATTTAAAACACCAAGATCCTTCATGTCAAATTTAGAGGATAATTGAGTTTTCACATCGTGGATAATCTCCTTGTTGTTTCCTATTAACAACATGTCATCCACATACAAGACCAAATAAATCAAATGATCACCAATTAATTTAAAATATACACATTGATCCTCTTTGCTTCTTGTGAATCCAAGTCCCAACATATAAGTATCAAATTTTTTATACCACATCCTTGGTGATTGTTTTAAGCCATACAGGGACTTTTTCAGCTTGCATACCAACTCCTTATTTCCCTTCACATCATAACCTTCTGGTTGCTTCATATAGATTTATTCTTCCAGATTCCCATGTAGGAATACTATCTTCACATCCATATGTTCTACTTCAAAATCAAATGCAGCAGCAACAGATAACAAAAATCTTATAGAGGTTAACTTGGCAACATGAGAAAAAATATCACCAAAATCAATTCCCTCAACGTGAGAATAACCCTTTGCTACTAACCGAGATTTGTATTTCTCCTCTTTTCCTTCTGCATTCAACTTCTATTTAAATACCCATTTGTTTCTAATGGGATTTCTTCCAGTCAGAAGCTCCATTAGATCCCAAGCCTCATTCTTATCCAAAGATTCCATTTCTTCGTCCATGGCCCTTTTCTAGAGATTTCCATCCTCTGAATACACTGCCTCCCTGATAGTTCTAGTATCATCATCAATAATAGACAAAGAAAAAATTGAACAGAAATTAGATGGAGTATACCTTTTCGGTAGCCTTCTTTCTCGAACCAATCTCCTCAATACTGGAATATGAAGATTTTCTTTTTTTGATTCATGTTCTTCTGTAGAGTCTGACTCATTATCCTTTAAATCAAATTCTATTTTCTTTGGTTCTTCATTACTTGGTAGGACTTCATGTTTAACAACATCCTTAATTTCGCTAAATACCACATCTCAGTTATACACTACCTTCTTAGTTTCTGGGTTCCAAAGCTTATAACCTTTGAGACCATCTTTATATCCAATAAAGATACACTTTCCAGCCTTCTTATCTAGCTTACTCATGGTTTCCTTTGGAACATGAACATATGCATCACAACCAAATACCTTGAGATGTGTGAGAGAAGGTTTCTTACAAGTCCATACCTCTTGTGGATTCCTGTCATCTAGCGCTGATGAGGGTGATATGTTGACCAGGTAACATGCAATACCCACTTCCTCTACCCAGAATTCTTTCCCTAACCCGACACCATTGAGCATGCACCTTGATTTTTCCATCAACGTCATGTTCATCCTTTCTGCAAATCCATTCTACTGAGGTGTATATGGAGTGGTCTTCTGCCTTTCTATACTACACTTCTTACAGAATTCTTCAAATTCATTCCCGTAAAACTCTCTGCCATTATCTATCCTCAACACCTTAATTATTTTCTCTGTTTGATTCTCAACAAGAGCCTTAAACTGTTTAAACATGTCAAAGAATTTGTATTTATTCCTGAGGAAACATATCCAAGTATTCCTTGAGAAGTCATCTATAAATGAGACATAGTACACATATTTTCCCAATGATGGGACCGACACAGGTCCAAAAACATCACTGTGAACTAGCTTTAAAATTCCTTCTGCCCTCATTGCACCAGAGGGGAATATTACCCAATTCTTCTTCCAATATACACAATGTTCATAGAAATCAAAATCAAAAGAGAAGTTAAACATACCTTCAACCATACCTTTACCGTGTAGTAGTCGAATACCCTTCTCTCCGATATGCCCCAGTCTTTGATGCCACATCATAACCTTTTCTCCAAAGACTGTAGGTGTTCTTTCTTCTTCAAATCCAATATCAAGAACAATGGAACTATTACTCCCATCAATAATAGCTCTTCCTTGCAGCTTATACAGAGTTCCAAACCAAACTCCTTTCAACAACACCATTTCTCCTCGAACCATCCTGCAAGTTTCCTTTTCAAATGTTGTTTTTACCCCTGCATCGTCCATTTTTCTTACAGAAATCAATTTTTTGGCCAAACTTGGGATGTGAATAACACCAGGTAATGTTCTAATCCTTCCATCTATGAGCCTCAACTTGACTTATCCTCGTCCTATGATTCTGGTTGTCGATTCATCACCTAGGAAAACATTTCCTCCATCATACCTTTCATATTCACAGAACCACTCCCTGTGGGGAGTCATATGAAAGGATGCACCTGATTCAACCAATCATGCCTCATGATCTGCATGTGTGCTTGAATAATCCAAGTACACATCCCCTCCTTCCTTGGAGGTATTTTCTTTTGTAGAAGGAGATTCTTCAGATCCCTTCTTTTTCTTAACTTTGGATCTACATTTATTCTTGTAGTGCCCTTCTTTTCCACATCTCCAACATACCTTTACAAACTTTTGGGGAGATTTAGATCTACCCTTATACTTAGATCTCCCACTTGAGAACTTAGATCTATTTCTTTCCTGGGAGCGTCCTCTTGCAAATAATGCGTCTTTGCTCTGTCCTTCCATATTCTTTCGTCTCATCTCCTCCGGAAACAAGGATGAAACCACTTCATCAAACTTCAAGTCAGTTGTATTACTACCTATGTCCACAACCAAACTATCCCACGAGTCTGGTAAAGATCACAGTAAATTGATACACTTATCTTCATCTGAAATTTTAATCTCAACAGATACTAACTGACTTACCACAATATTGAAAGCGTTCAAATGCTCTGCTACTAAGTCTCCATATCTCATCCTCGGATTATACAGCTTATTTCTCAAGAATAGTTTATTTACTAGGGACTTAGACTGATACAACTTCCCCAACTTATCCCATAAATCCTTGGATGTAGCTTCCTCTGACACATTCAGTAATACTGAATCTGAGAGACACAATCGGATTGTGCTCTTCGCCTTCCAATCCAACTTTTTCCAATCATATGTTGAAGTTCCTATAGGTGCAGTACCTGAATCTACCATGATCCACTGATCCCTGCCCACCAACAAATATTCCATCTTGAGCTTCCACAACTCAAAACTTTGCCCATTAAACTTCTCGATCTCCATTTTCGAATTGCTTGCAATTTCTTTTCACCTGAAAAATCAATACCATAGATATCCCAATGTAACAAGGCTTATCACAGTTCTGAGCCAAACCCTTGACCACAAAGGCATCCCCCTAAAGCTCACAAAGCTCTGATACCAAATGTAGATTTTAACCTTGTACAATATTTATTGCAAACATATTTTCAGCAAAAGAACAGAAAAGATACAATGGAAAATACAAACATTACACAGAGATTTTTTCCCTGGAAACCCAAATCGAGAAAACCAACATATTCTATGTTCATTCATAGTGATAGATTGTTTACAATACAATATACATATAGGATCCGACGGCATCCAAAACCCTAACCCAATGACCTGGATTAGTCAACAACCTTAATTCCTTAACCAGAAATAGAAAACCATCAGCAAAAAATCATGCACCGAAAAACTACCCAACAATGGACACGAAAATCGAGGCAACACGAAAAATGAGGCAAAAATGTGACATGCTTCCCTTGGAAACCCATCTAGGAAAAACAACAAATTGTTTTAGAGTTGTGCCTCTAATTCTATTCATGATTCAACTTCATTGTTTACAATATAATATATAGGATCCCATGGCATCCAAAAACCCCTAATCCATTGACCCAAATTAGATTACAACCTTAATTCCTTAACCAAAATTAGAAATCCATGGGTTGAAATACAATGTGCCACTAAACCACCAAAGGTGAAAAACCACCTCCACCAAAGGTGAAAGACCACCCAAAAATTTGGCGAATAAACCCTCAATTTGTTTTCGGGGGCTCCGCCATCGAAAGACCTAATAAAGGGACCCACAATAGTACAAATAATATAACACATACCCAACACTACTTGACTACTAAATTGAAGATCTTGTATATGTGAGGGATGACAATGGGCCCTCAAATTTTTAAGATATTGGCTTGGTAGCCTTCTATGTCCTTAGCTTTCCCTTTTGCGAGTCGCTTAACCCCAAAATTTATGTCTTCTACAGAAAACACTTCAACTTCTATATAAATGTTTGAAATGTTGTCCAAAACAATAGGGGATTCATAAATATTTTTAAGGTAGGAGTTCCAGTACTTTAGAGGAATCATATTAATTTCTTTAATTTTATGAGTCGAAATTTGCCTATAGAATCTCTTAGGATCTAAATTTGATAGATGCAAAAGCTTATCTTTTTTTCTATTTATGTAATGTATTTTTTTTCCTTTTAATTAGGGATTTTTATATTATCTGATTTTAAGGACTCATTAGCAGCATCCCTAATGGATTTTCTAACAATTTTACACTCATTATACCAAGGGTTGGTCTTCCTATTTTTCTTTTTACATAACACCTAGATACAGAATTTGTTAATGGTCATAGAGAGGGTTGTCGTAAAATTATGATAGAGGTATTCAATATTGTTCTTATACAATAGGATATTTAGTTCCTATTTAAGTTCTTTAAGAAAAGATCAACTTTATTTTTGTCAAAAAGTACATGCCTTTGGTTACCATAGTTTTCTTCAATGGAGTTTTTGCGCATGACAAAGTTCAAAGTTAGGGATAAAAGTCTATGATCAGAGTCAGGCTCATGGTCATTTAAAAGGTCAAAATTTACTATCTGGTTGTATATGTGGATATCTCATATCAAATAGTCCATGCCAATATTGCTTAGCAAATGGATACAAGTCATTCAATTAGAATTTGGCCACTTCATTAGACCATTACAAATTATCATATCTTGAGAACTACAAAGCTTGATTAGCTCGGCACCAAATAAATTCTCTATCAGGTCTTTAGAGTTTCTTTTATACCTATTAGTGAAAACAAGGTCCTCATCTAGCCAAAGAGGATTAGGGTTGGAGTCATTGATTAGAAGAATAGCTTGATTAGTTACAATTCTAGCATTAAAGTGTCATAGCACGAGGATACTACCTTCATTTCTTAGGTTGTAAATATCTTGTTTTAAGTTTTTGTAGGGACAATTATTATCTAGATTTTTTTTCTTATAAAAAGTAGAATTGATAGGTGCACAGTAATAAGCTTCTACATAAATATTCTTAGCATTAATATCTAAAACCTTCATCCATATGTATTGATTGAGAGGGTCATTCTTATGAGGCAGAAAGTGAGGAGCAATGTTCATTTTTATGTAGTAAGTTATGTCTCCAATCCCTCTCCAGCATGATTTCTTATTCCATGTTGACCACAATACAAATCTTTCAATGTTAAGGACCATATATTCTTCATGCTCCAAGTTTCAATCAGAAATATAATATCAATTTCACTCGAGATCCAACTTGATATAGACCCTTTACTCCATGGAAAACCATTACAGTTTCATGAAAGGATCAAGTGTACCAAATTCCTATTTATTATTATCATTATCATCTCTATCTCCGATAACAACTTTTTGATTTTTAGTTATTGTCCATTTTCCTTCCTTCCTAGCTTATTTTACCTTTTGCACTTCCTTCCTTAATTGTACTTGGTCTTTTGGAATGATATCTTCATTCATAAATTTTCTTACTCATTTAAGCTTGGATTTTTGTTGACTATGCCATATTTATAGTCATTAGACCTTACCTTAACCCTAAACCTATCTTTATATTCAATTGTTTTGTCTAGCCTCTTTGCTTCTATGAGGCAAGTTGTTTCAATTTGTGATTTATTTTTTAGTTTTTCCTTCAATATTGTCACCTCATCTTTGTGCTCTTTTATACCAAAAATAATGAGGTCTAAGGCTCTTTTGTTACACTCATGGTCTAATTCTATGAGCTTATGCCTATTCATTTCCTCTTTGATGGGTTTGTTATCCAAGTTACATTCCAAGTTATTATACTCATGGTCTAAGTCTATGAGCCTATGCCTATTCATTTCCTCTTTGATGGGTTTGACATCTAAGTTACATTCCAAGCTATTTAGAGCCAAATTATTCATTATATTTTCTTCCAGTTCTTTAATCTTGTCCCTAAAATTAAGATTTTCTTAGACCTCTTATCTTTGAGTTGATTGTTTCTTTTCTTAGCTTTGTTTCTCTAGTTTTTGTAATTTAACATCCATTTTCTAGAGCTTAGTCTCTAAACCTAATGTTCTATTGTTTATTTATATATAAATCTTATCTCATAAGAATTTGAATTTATTAACAAAACATTACTTCAAGCATTCCTTTTAACTCTATTTGAAGTTTGAGTTCTCTCTTCTTCTTGCCATTTCTCTAATGTTTCTATACCGTCATACAAATTATCCAAGATTATTTTATCATAGGGTTTGGACCCGTGCTTCTTTCAGATTTATGCATAGATTGCAGCACATAGTTCTAGGGTTCACTGCAGGTTCGTTCATTGACCTAGGGTTTTGTTCATGTGTCCTAGGATTAATTTAATAATGCATTCAATCTCAGACCATAGAGACCCGTTCAATAATGAGACAATAGAAATGAGACGCGCTTAATAGCATAGATAAGTCACACCGCAGAGATGAGAGACCGAAGAGATAATTATATAATTTAGATTAAAATTTATATGTGTAAAATAAAGAAAAATATGTTAGTATTGTCGAATAATTCTTGAATAAAATTATTATAACATAAAAAATAAATTTACATTTACAGTGTAATAGTGTAATGTAAGATGTGTACATTTATATTTAATATTTTTAATTTAACTTTGTTTTAAATTTAATATTTTAACTTAAATTAAAAAATCAGATATTTAATAGGAAAATAAAATTTTAAAAATAAGAATTCTTGAATAAAATTATTATAACATAAAAATTAAATTTACATTTACAGTGTAATAGTGTAATGTAAGATGTGTACATCTTATACTTAATATTTTTAATTTAATTTTGTTTTAAATTTAATATTTTAAATTAAATTTAAAAAATCAGATATTTAATAGGAAAATAAAGTTTTAAAAATACATAAAATTTATTGTTTTAAAGTTTATATTTTTAATATCAAATATTTGAATTTAGATTCTTGTGTGATCGTTTTTTCGAATTAATATATTAAAATTAAGATGAAATTAAAATAATTACGCCGAAAGGCGTACACCTATTGACAATGGGCAGATTTTGGGCAGATTTAGTAGTCACACAAAATAAATGGCTGTGATTTCAATCATTAACTTCCTAGCTATTATAAAGACATCAGTTTATGTGTTTACTTTTTTACATTTACCTAATTATATTTAAAAATTACTAAAATTACTTTGATAGCTAACTGATTGCCACGTAAGTGATTAACAGAAATTAAAATATTAACACCAGATAAATGAAGCCCAACAATTTATTTGTTAATAGATAATAAAATTTAATATATTCTTTTAAAGATTCATTTCATCTTCTCAACCTTTAGGCGTTCACCAGCAGCTATTTTGCTGCCGTGCTAGTTATACTATAAATGCAACTACAATGTAATTTAAACTGTCTTGAAAGGTGTTTTCTAACTGTTTTAAATTAGATATTTAATATGAAAATGAAGTTTTAAAATATATATAAAATTTATTGTTTTAAAGTGTAGATTTTTAATATCAAAAAATTGAATTTAGATTCTTGTGTGTGGTAGTTTTTGCTAATTAATATATTAAAATTAAGATGAATTTTAAATAACTGATATTATCAATATAAATACAATGTAATTTAAATTATGTCTTCAAATTATGTTTTGAAAGGAGTTGTTTAATTGTTTTAAGTTTTGGTTATTTTGGTGGGAATTTAAAGACTTATATCTGCAAGAAATCAATATACTATTTTTTGCTTTTTAAATTGTATTTTTGAATGTTGAAATGGATTCAGCTTGTTGAAAAACTTTAAGACACCTTAATTATACATAAATAACCACTCAGATCTGCAAATCCAACAATTACTCATAAGATTTCTAGCAAATATCACCCAAAACTAGACACAGAGAATATTTTTATTTTATAAATAAATATAGATACAAATAAATAAATTAATAAAATAAAATGGGAAAACATGGATGAAAAATCATAAAACATATATACAAATGATTATAAACATTTATAATAATAAAATAATAAAATAAAATGGGAAAACATGGATGCAAAATCATAAAACATATATATATATATGATTATAAACATTTATAATGATGGAATAAGGTTAATAAATCTATACAAATATCCATATGGATGGAAGAAGTTTAATAAATTGAGAGTTTTTTTTTTCAAGATACAATCATTTATCTCAGCAAACTCTAGATTCAAACTCTAGATTCTTTAGGGCACAAGGTTGTTAACAATGAGAACTTAAAATCATGAAAACAATATGTTCATAATGAGCTCAACATATCATTTATGAGAATAGAATAAAACTTGCCTAGTAACCTAACTGTTATAAGTTTTTGGTCTTTTCTAAGCATATTTTCTGTTTAATTTTGCCTTAAATCCAGCAAGAGATTGTCGGATCTGCATATTTGAGTGGTTAAATATGTATAATTCTAGTGTCTTATGGGCTTTTGAACAGGGCGAATCCATTTCTGCGTTTAAAAATGTAATTTAAACAATAGAAAACTATGATTTCTTACAGATTTATATAACTGAATTCAAGAGAAATACAATTTAAACAATAAAAAATTGATTTCGTATAAATTTATATAACTACATTCAGGAAAAAAAAAACAAAAAAATATAAAACAATTAAACAACAACACCTGGAAGATCACACTCCAACACACAAATACTCAATTCATACATCCAACTCCAACCCACAGCCACTTAATCATAGATCCAATAGTCCCACTGAATCATAGATCCAATAGTCTTCTTATTTATATATATCCAGAAGAGGAAAGAGAATTATCATGATCGTCTGTGATGGAATAATACTCTTCTTATTTATATATATCCAAAAGAGGAAAGAGAATTATGATGATCGTCCGCCATGATTAAGCATTGCATTTGACGGAAGCTACAGTGAGTCGATAAATGAAACTGTTGGCATACCTAAACGATACAGTGTCTCCCGCCTTCAATTTCTTTCCATCGTTCACCAAGCAATTGTTGTATGCTACCCGCCTGAATAATTTAGGGTTTACCTCTACCGCTGAGGCGAACGCGCCGCACCTGATGCGGATATTTTTTATTGCGCAGCCACTCTCGCATGTGTTCGTAATGTGTACATTAAATGCAGGTATACCATTTGGCAATGGATAAACGAATTTCTGACTCACTTTAATGTCTCGCTTCGAGCACACATTACCAATAATATGTTTGAAGCCGAAGCTGCCTGAATTATTTCCAGCAATTTGTGTCAGATTATTGGATGATCCATCTCCTCCTCCATTCAGAACAACAAGCTGCCGCGAGGGTTCAACCT
>ML813733.1:45243-69858 GCA_009831015.1 Picea engelmannii
ATATATATAAGCATGGTTCTGAAGGCCAACCCTAGAAAAAAATAAACAACATAATCCCAAAACAATAAAGATAGAAACAAAACTCTTGGTCCTGTTGTGTGTTGAATTTGTTTTTGACCTCGTCTTGTATCTCAAATTTGAATTCGGAGAGAAGTTCAGAAAACTTTACTAACTTACGATTTAATGCAACGTGCCATGGACCCTTAAAATAATAGAAAGCCACTAAACGATAACAACTTATAAATAGGAAATGGAAATCATGGGTGGAATGCAGTCCATTGAAGAAATTAATGTGAATGGGCGTGGACAGGTTCAAACATACACATAATGTTGTAACCTGACCCTTTCCTCGAGGGAACAAGACTAGATGAAAGGAAAAATGCAGCTACAAACCATGATCAAACTCGAAAGAAACATGAAAAATACAACAATAGAAAAGTAAGAAAAAGTTGATTTGATTGAGTAAAGTATCTCGCCGATTATGAATATGGGTATGGTTGTTCTCCACCACGGGAGACTCCTCAGAGGATATCTCAAAGAATCCTCCTCCATTGCTCAATATATTTACATACATACACCGATTCTTACAAATTACATGGTTGGCCATACTACTGTTTATTGTTTTTTACCAATACTTTCCAACATAAACATAACTTCGTAGAAAGGTATCTGTCAGGTCAAAATCATTGAAGATATGTGATTTTGGTGTCTTGGGAGTCACAACACTTTGGTAGAACCGCGACAATTAGGGCTTGCTTTGAACCTCAAACTTAACATCCACGTGATGTACAAACTCAACATATCAAAGCCCAACGACCAAAGAGCCAAGCCACGACCAAGGGGCGGTACTCTTTCGCTCCAGCTCCACGCAACCTACACGACAACAAAAACATAATAACATTTAAACCTCAAAACTCTCTACACCACAAAACAAAAACTAAAGACCTCAATACTTCTTACTCACAAGTATATTAACTCCGCATTACAAAACACATACATACCTTGCAAGCAATCACAATTCTCAACCTCTTTTCTCACTACATCGAGCACAAAATCGATGAGCTTAGCTCCTTCAATGTAATGACCCTTGGACCATTTATTCCTTGCCCTAGACTGGTCAAACACAAAGTTAGCAAGCCTGAATATTTGGCCATAAGGCCCTGCCCTCATGTTGTCCATGGTTCTGAGTTCAAGATCCATGAGCATCGCCTGCAGAACGAATCTCCCATAGCTGGCCTCATTGTAGTAAAAAAATATCCTCTCTAGCTGAAGACTACCCCCAGGGGCACCACCCCGATACCTCCCAGTGGGATCGATCCCATGCTCATCGCAAATCACCTCCTAGAATTTTGCTCCGATTTGATTTCCACACTACCCGCCTTGGATGTGCAGAATATCTCGCATTTTCAAAACAAAACAACAATTAAGCTTTCCTTGAGGAAGGAGCCCATGAGGGGAATTCTTTTCTCAACGCATACCTCTGTGCATAATGCACCACACAACACATCGTAATCCAAGCGCAGAAGTGCCAAGACACAAGGAGAACGAGCCTATAAAGGGGATTTTGTTTGCTCAATGTGTTCAATGGAGCCTGCCATAGAGGAAGGAGTCATTGGTTCCTCCAACGCCCACGACCAAGCTCACTGCACGCTCACCGACATGCCAAGCAGTTGCAGAGGGAAGAGGTGTTTGGGAAGAAACGTTATGGGATGTGCAAGTGAGAGTGTTGGGGGTAGGTTTTAGGTACTGAGAGCCTGTGGGGGCACGTGGGCCTCATGCGATGTCCCACAATGCCCTAGGTTATTCGAAATATCTTAAATCTATTTACTTAATTAATTAAAAATATTAATTAATTGTTTATAATAATATAAAAAATTTATATAAAAAAAAACTTTATATTAAAATAATTTTTAATTTGTTTAATTTTTATTATTTTATCTTTGTTTTCTTTTATTTAAAATATATCTAGTGGGATATTTACTTAGTTAAATTTATTAATTATAGTTTAAACTTAATTAACTTAAGGAATCATAATTATAGTTAATGGAGTAATTAATCACTCTAGGTAAATTAACTATAATGATTAATAAATTAATAATTTATGAGATTAGGTGTTTTATAATTAAAAAAATATATGATAAGAGTGGTTAACATGAGTGGTGCATGTTAATATGTGGAAGGGTGAGAGGCCTTATAAAACATGTAAGTAGGAGTAATTAACAAGTGTCGCACAACACTAGCTTACCTAGCAAGGCAAGAGCATGAGAAACTTACATGAACTAGTTACTAAGCTCAGATGCTTTAACCCTGACCTAAGCCACTTAACCTAAATAAAGTAACGTATGTTTACAGACAAGTAAAAAAAACCCTATGTTTACAAGTATAAGTTGAGCAAATGTGACCTACCTTAGACTCTTCCCTGACAAGCATTTTGTTTGATGCAAATTCAATTATTCCAGATGGTTAGGACTCGGAGAAATCGAGGTCGAGGGGCATCGTCGCAAGGACCACCAACACCGACGCTGCCACCACCATCGCCTGAATTAGCTCTCATTTTGCGCTCTTTGGAGGATATTAATGAAACTTTAAAGGGGCATTAGTCAGTAGATGTCGAAGTGGAACCCCCACCATCTGGAGTGGGTAACCCTGAAGCATCGAGGGACTCAGAGGGAGGGCCTCCACCCAGGGACATCACCAGAGAACTACAGAAGATCAAGCTCCAAGATTTTTCCGGGGGTCGTGCAAGTGAACGTGCGTAGGCATGGTTGGAAGGAATGACATGATGTTTCACCTTAAGAGAATATGCTTCCACATCAAAGGAAAAAATATAAATCTTTCAGTTGAGGGACAATGCCTTGAACTAGTGGGGTAACCTGAAGAGGCAGTTGCACCTTACACCAGACAATGTCTCATGGGAACTTTTTGAGAAAAGGTTTCGAAGGAAATATTTTCCGGCTTGCAATGAGGAACAATAGGTGGGAGAATTTGATCCAGATGGATATCGGTGGCCACCCACCTTTTCCAACTGTCTCAAAACAGTATTCTGAAAATTTTGGCAATTTACTATTTTTAGTAGTTTTAACTTCCGAGGCCATTTTGAGGGCCTAAATGAATGTTTTTCAGGATTGAGCTCCTGAATGATAGCCAAAGGAATGATTGAGCCCCCAAAATGAATATCCTCGACGATACCTTTCCAACAGGCTATCACATGCTTAAAACGGAGATCGTTTGCAAAAGTTACGACCCCGGGAAGTTGATGTACTAACTTACCCAAATGGGGCCCACGTGACTTTTGGCGCTTCATCTCCTAGGGTTAGGTTTTTGGATGTCTAGGGTTTTTGGAATTCTTTCTTATTGTAAAAGTTCCTTCAGAGCCTCATTGTAACTTTCTTCTTGTGAATTCACATTGCCATCACATATCTTCTCAGAGATAAGCCGCTACCATTCCAGCAAGCTTGTTTCCGTCGGATTTTACAGTTTCAACTTATTTTGTTATTGAATAGAAAACCAGTTTTACTGTATCTCTGTTATTTTGTGTTAAGCACCTGTTAATAATCTGTATTCATTTCATTCTTCTCATAAAATCCGGATCAGTGGTATCAGAGCGGTCTGCTCCTTGTCGTCTTAATGCGTGTCCCCAACGAGGTTGGAGTACCAAGAGTTGGGTCTCGAGATTGTTTCTCTTCAGGACAGAAGCTCTCGCATGCCCAAGCGAACTCCCATGGCAGGAGAAAAGAAATATGACGGGACATGAGATCCTTTCAAACTGTTGATTGAGGAATCCCTCACGCAATAGAGGAACGAGATGATGGATAGTTTCACGCAAATCCTCCGGCGGCTACCAACAGGCGACGCATCTTCTTCAAACGGAGGGGCCGCCCCCTTCAAGGTACAAATAAACTTTGATATTCTTATATTTTAAGGTTAGATAGACGCAGATGTTGTAGACAAGTGGTTGAATCTACTAGAAGAGTATTTTTCTGTCCATAACTTTTCGAATAGAGAAAAGATTACTTTTGCGCTCCTCAAAGTCGTTCCCCATGTCAAAGATTGGTGGGAAACTTTCTTTGAGAAAAAGGAAACAGAGGAAACCTCATTATTTTCAGTCACGACCACCTGGGAATCCTTTAGGGATGCTATTAAAGAACAATACTACCTTGTCATAAGTTATGACGACCTGTATACCAAATGGACCACACTGCGGCAAGAAAGAGACCAAGCAGTGGCAGATTTCACAAATATCTTCCATGCCTTGTGCACCAAGTTGGGTATCAAAGATTTGGAGTGACATCTGGTGCTCAAGTATCGTGGTGCTCTGCATAGATACATCTAGATCGAAATGGAATTTCTAGACATCTCATCCTTGGGCGCGGCCTACCGATGTGCTGTGAAAATCGAGCAGAAGCTCAAACAAAAAACGCGGCAATTTGGGCTTGGGAACCCCTCACAACAAAAGATAGGAAAGGGTGGCCCCAACCCACCGAACAAAGGACAGAGCAAAGATGGAAAGTATCAGGAGAACCAGTCCAAGCCGCAAGAAAAGAAGGACACCAAAAAGACAAAGAAAGATACCTGGAAGTGGTGCGACTTCCATAAGAGCCCTTGGCATAACATTGCTGACTGCCGCTCAAAGCAGTCATTGGTGTCCGAAGTGAAAGCCTCTGAATCAGATGTGGATTTTGACTCCAAGACAGAACTAGAAAGGGGAATATGGATCATTGACGCAGAACCCAGTGCCACCATTGCTTCCACCAAGCTCCAGCCTAGTGAACGAGACGAACCAAAAGAAGGAGAACGCCTCTTCCATTCACAGATGTGGATAAAAGGCACCCCGTTGTACTTCATCATTGATAGTAGTAGCCAGAAGAACCTCATCTCAACAGAGGTCATCAAGCGGTTGGCCCTGCCAACAACATCGCACCCACAACCCTACACCATTGGATGGCTCTGCCAAGGAAGCGATCTCTACGTCAGCCAACAGTGTCGACTGTCGTATGACATCAAGCCCTTCAAAGATGAGGTATTGTGTGATGTTTCTCCTCTTGAAGTTTGTGATGTTCTTTTGGGCCAACCTTATTTATGGAAACGTCATGCTGTATATGAGTCTAGGCCTTGCAGTGTTATTATTACTTTGAACAGGAAATTGTACAGGATACCTGAGACAATCCCACCTAGTGCTATTTCCTTGATCTCTGCTAAGCAATGCAGGAAGGTCATCTCTCAGACAGGGAAGTTTGTCTTCTTCGTGATTCGCTCTCAAAATAAGAGAAATATCACAGCCACATCCAGGGTCTCTGCGGGCGACCTCTCCACACAGCAAAATCAAGTAGATAAGGTCATGGAAGAATACTCAAATATCTTCTCCTCACTAGCAGGGGTACCTCTACACTGCCATGTCAAACACCCCATTGATCTGACCCCTAGCGCATTGCTACCCAATGGGCCAGTCTATCGTCGCTCTTTGTTAGAGAATAAGCAGATCAAGCGATAGATCCAAGAACTGCTTCACAAGGGGCACATCCACCCCAGCTCATCACCTTGCGGGAGCCCAATCGTGTTGGTACAAAATAAAAATGGAACCTGATGACTCTGTATTGATTACCAGGCTCTGAATAAAATCATAGTCAGAAACTGGTACTTGATTCCCCAAATCGATGACCTCCTTGATCAACTCACGGGGGACAAATACTTTAGTAATATTGATCTAAAGTCTGGCTACCACTAGGCCCCGATAGAGTAGACAGATGTATGGAAGACCACCTTCAAGTCAAAGGAAGGCCTTTTTGAATGGTTGGTCATGCCCTTTGGTTTGACAAATGCTCCAGCCACTTTCATGAGGATTATGGACGATATCCTGCGACCATTCACCAATACTTTTGTAGTGGTGTAGCTGGATGACATTCTAATTTACAGCAAGACTTGGGTCGAACACTTGCAACATATTCAACAGGTTTTGCACACCCTGCGGCAGCACAAGCTATACGCCAACTTGGAAAAATGATCCTTCGGCATGGACAGGGTCCATTACTTGGGATACATCATTTATCAGCATGGCGTACATGTGGATCCATCCAAGATCCAAGTCATCCGTGACTGGCCAGCCCCAACAACACTCATTTTGCTTCGGATCTTCTTGGGCCTTGCCAATTTCTACCGCAGGTTCGTGTTGGGTTTCTCCCATATTGCATGGGCCCTCAGCCAAATAAACAGGGGTGGTGGTAAGGCGAAATTTGCATGGGGCCGATCCCAACAACAAGCATTCGATGATTTGAAGTAGCGCTTGTGCTCATCCCCAGTACTTTCACTACCATACCTGCAACATCCCTTTGAGATCAAGACAGATGCTTCAGACTATGCTATGGGTATCGTTCTCACCCAACACGACCACCCTTGGGCCTATCATAGTGAGACATTTTCAGATACTTTCCGTAAGTACCCTACTTACGACAAAGAAATGTACTCCATTGTGCAAGCATGCCGCCAATGGAGACATTACATTATTAGGAAGGAGACAGTCATCCACACTGATCATAAGCCACTGCAGTTCATGCAGACACAGGGAATATTGCAGAATGACCACCATCAAAAGTGGTCCACATACTTGCAGCAATCCCACCTCAACATCAAGTATAAAACAGGAAGCACCAATCGTGTCGTTGATTGCCTCAGTAGACTGCCAGTCGCGACACTCACCACGGTGCTAGAATCTTGTGGCCATGAGACATCTGGATGGCCCCAACTCTATGAGACAGACCCTAACTTCGCCACCACCTACCAAATGTTGGGTGCAAATGCAGTTGTCGATAATTTCCATCTTTAGGATGGGTTGTTGTGTCGTCTGGGCCATATATGTGTTCCATCAAGTGAGCGAGCGAAGCTAATCTGGGAATCCCACTACAGTCGGGTGGTAGGACACTTCGCCATCGAAAAGACAGTGGCGATGCTATAGAAACATTTCTACTGGTTGAAACTTTGACAGGAGGTCGACAAGTATATCAAGTCCTGCACTGCCTGCGCTATTGCCAAAGAGACCACTAAGAAATAGGGCCTGTACACCCCTCTTCCTATTCCTGACAGTCCATGGGAATCCATATTAATGGACTACATGTCAGGCTTCTCATCCACCAAGCAGGGAAATGACCGTGTTTTTGTGGTTGTTGATCACTTTTCTAAGATGGTGATTCTGGTTGTTTGCAAGAAGAGCATCACAGTAGAGGCCACTGCCAAGATCTTCTTTGAACGAGTCTGGGTACATTTTGGAATCCCACAAACCATTGTCTCAGATCGGGATAGTTAATTTCTCAGCATATTCTAGTCGAGCCTCTGGTCACTGTTGGACACCAAGCTCACCAAATCCACGACCTTCCACCCCCAGACAGATGGCCAAACCGAGTTTGCAAATCTAATGATTGTGCATATCCTTCGCATGTATAATTCAAATCACCCTCGCACATGGTATGAGAGCCTTCCCTATGTCCAACATAGCTACAACCGAGCCCTGCATAGCTCAACCGGCCATAGCCCCTTTCAAGTTGGGTTGGGATTCCAACCATTGGGTCCCATAGATGTTGCACTTCCCCTTCTGTTCACCTCAACCGAATCATCTTTTGCTCCAACTGAAGCTGACAAAGCCACCCAGTTCATTGAGCGGATCCAGCACATCCGCCAACAGGTTCAGGATATCCTGTAGAAGTCCAATGACAAGTACAAACATCGCTATGATCAATATCGGGTGCCACATAAGTTTCAGGTGGGCGACAAAGTTTGGTTGCACTTGCAGAAAGAACGCCTTAAAGAACCCCATCGGAAGATTCACCCACTCCATTATGGGTCATACACTATCACCAAGGCAATGGGGGATAATTCTTTTGAGCTCAACATTCCTCCTTTCCTTGGCCTGCACCCACTGTTCAACGTGGATCTCCTTCGCCCTTATTTCCCACCATTATTGGACACCTCAGAAGTAGCAGAATAGCTGACACCAACAGAGCTCAACCCCGACTGCATACAATAGGCATTCAATGATCAGATTGTGGACAAACATATCAAGGGCACTCGACAACAAAGGATCCAGCGTTATCGAATCGTCAAAGCAGGGCAGCTCTTGCAACAAGGCAAGTGGCTCACCCAGGGCCAAATTCAACAGAAATTTCTGCATCTGATGGGGAAAATCAACGCAATAGAGACCATTTATTCCTAAGGAGGGAGGATTGATGCAGATGGATATCGGTGGCCACCCACCTTTTCCAACTTGCTCAAAATAGTTTTCTGACAATTTTGGCAATTTACTATTTTTAGCAGTTTTAACTTCCGTGGCCATTTTGAGGGATTAAATGAAGTTTTTTCGAGATAAATATCCTCAATTATATTTGAAGGCATGATTTATCCCTCAAAATGAATCTCCTCAATGATACCTTTCCAACGGGCTATCACACGCTTAAAACAAAGATCGTATGCAAAAGTTACGACCCCGAGAAGTTGATGTACTAACTTACCCAAACAAGGCCCACATGACTTTTGGTGCTTCATCTCCTAGGGTTAGGTTTTTGGATGTCTAGGGTTTTTAGAATTCTTTCTTATTGTAAAAAGACTTTTAGAGCCTCATTGTAACTTTCTTCTTGTGAATGCACGCTGCCGTCACATCTCTTCTCAGGGATAAGCCGCCACCATTCCAACAAGCTTGTTTCCGCTGCATTTTACAGTTTCAACTTATTTCGTTATTGAATAGAAAACCAACTTTATTGTATCTATGTTATTTTGTGTTAAGCACCTGTTAATAATCTGTATTCATTTTGTTCTTCTCATAAAATCCAGATCAACATTTCATTCTCTAGTTCAGGGAAACAAGACCGTAGAAGAGTACGAGATCAGGTTCATGGAGTTGGTAAAATATGTCTCGTACATGGATACCGATCAACAACAGGCATAAAGTTTTGTGTATGGGTTAAACCCTAAGATAAGGGCCATGGTACAGATGTGGAAACCGTCGTTAGTATATGAAGAAGTTTAAAATGAACGATATGCAGAGGGGCACATGAGCTTAAACGAAGGTATGAGATCAAACTTTCCACAACATCCCGGATTCGTGGGGAAGGCCCCTAGGACCTTCTCCAGGGGAGGAAGCTCTAGGCCACCTCCTTATGGAAATAGAGTCACACCTAGAACAATTTCTATAGGTATTTCAATGGCAGCGAGTGCAAAATCCCACTCATCACTAATGACGCAGGCAGGTCCACGACCTTCTCAGGGAGCAACAAGTAGGGGTAGGGGCTCCAGGGGAAGGAACTCGTTTCAAAGACCATCACAGGGTAGTGCGCAGGTTCCATCTCATGTTACGTGTTGGGGGTGTGGAGGACTCCATGTCATGTCATGTTATGTGTGACTGCTAACAGTGGCTCGATGCATGCTATTGCATTCTAGCCTCTGCGAAAATGTGGTAGGTTCAACAGACTTAAGATTCTCGTTTTCTCCAGCCCAGTTGCCCATTGGTATGGTTGGTTAATCATTTCTCCAAGCTGAGTTGTTCCTATGGTATGTATAAAGACCCTCTACGCAAGTTTCGAGAACTTGGCTTCGTCTGCTACATCATGGTCTGAATATTTGAGCTTCCCGACGTGACCCAGTAGCTCTGGTCCTACCTGTACGCCAGTTGGTATGTGTGGTAGAACAATTTCTGCTGCAGATTTCTTACGGGGTGAGCTTGGTATCTGTATTTTATCTTTCTACTGCAGTGGTTGGCTTGAAGTTCCAGCAGCTTCTGGTTTCTCCCTCGTAAGCCATTATGGCCAAGTTGAGGCATCTTCAGTGGTCTCCCCTGCTAGGTGTTCTAAGATGGTTGTTTGAGACCCATCTGGCTCCACTGTTGCTTCTAGATTTTGTGTAGTTCCATTAAATTCCAGGGCTTCTTCGGTGCTTTCAAGTTGCACCTCCTTTTGGGTTTCTACTTTATGGCTCTTAGGTTGTTGCGTCGCTACTGGCGTATCTACTTTCATGGCCACTGCTTCTGGATGTTGGATTTCTTCCAGTATCGGTGTGGAATTTACCAGTTTCATCTCTGGGGATGGGATTTCATCAATATCAACGATATCTGGTTGTTGTTGTTCATTCTCTTCCAACGGTCCTCGTGACCTAGTTTGAACCCTAGTCGGTCTGGCACTCTGGCATGCTTCTGTTGGCTTCGTTAGTGCCATAGCGGTGACTGTCGAACATTTTTTGGGTGTGAATGACTTATGTGCTCTATGTAGCCTCGCTATGTGCGTTCTAGCTATTACTATTCTTTGTCTGTTCTCTTTTCACGAATAGACTGGTTGCTCCCGTGATCGTGTGTTGTATTGGCTTCCCATGAATATTTTCGACGCTTCCTCCATTATGGGTTTAATGGACCATAATTGTGGGTTCAATGCATCTGCGGTGGTTTTGTACTTTCCATTACTCTTTCTTTGCCATCTCCAATTGGCGCGATTAATGTGATGTCCCATCGGTTCATGTCATCCTTTAATTCTTCCTAGTGTTGTCCTATCGTACTGCTTTTGTCGACTTTCATTTTCCTGATTGTTTCCCTTTGTGTATAATTGTTGTCCTTTCCTTTTCTAAATTCATGTTTCTAACTTCATGTGGCCTTTCTATCTCTAGTGTACTGCGCCTTCTTTATTTTCGTTTCCTTTTTTCTCTCTTTTTGATATATATATATATATATATATATATATTACTACGCAGTTGGTGGTCGATTGTCCTTATACAACGTCAGTCGACTCCCATTGATCATTCCTCTGAGTTCTGCGCCTGCTAAATCTCTTAACAGGACAACTCCTCCGTCTGTGATAGATTTTACTTCGTATGGTCCTAACCAATACATTCTAAGTTTTCTTGGGTGCTGAAACGATTTACTGTCATACATCAATATTAGGTCTCCTTCCTTGAACGTTTTCTTCTTGATGTGTCGATCGTGCCAAGCTTTGTCTCTTTCTTTTTGCACTTGTTGATGGAATCCTGCCAAGATTTGGTCTTCCTCCATGGTCAATAACTGATTCAGTCTCTCCTGTACTGCGCCTTGTTCTGTCATTTGTGTGATAGCTGCTACGCGCAAGTTCATTACTAAAAATTATAATGGCACTATTGTTTCTTGGCCATAAACCACTTTAAATGGCACGCGCCCTGTCAACTTTTTGCATGTAGTCTCGTATGACCATAATGCTGCTGGTACTTTGAGGTCCCAGTCATCTTCATTGATGTTACAAATATTTGTCAGTGCGTTCTCTAGAATTTTGTTGAAGGCTTCCATTGTGCCATTTTCCTGTGGATGATACGGTGTGCTCTTCTGGTGATGGACTTCAAACTCTTCAGTCATCGCGTGGATGGTGTTGTTTATGAAGTGTGTGCTTTGGTCACTCATCAAAACTCTTGGGCTCCCAAATCTAGTGATTACTTGTTCGAACAAAAAGTGTGTTGTTGTCTCTGCGCTGCAATCTTTTACTGGTGCGGCTTCCGCCTAACATCTTGTTAAATATTCTGTCGCGGTGATGATGTACCTTTCCCTTGTTCTTTTGGCTGGCAGGTTAATTGGTCACACAAAGTCTATTGCCCATTTTTCAAATGCCTGTAATGTTACTTTTCGTTGTAGTGGCATCTCATCTCTTTTGTTATGTTTTCCTACCCTTTGATAGACATCGCATCTTTAACAGTGCTCCTTCGAGTCTCTGTGAATCGTTGACCACCATAGTCCTACGCATAATACCTTCTGCATGGTAGCTTTACCTGCATAGTTTCCTCCTACTATTCCCTCGCGGGCTTCTGCTAAAATTCTTGGTCTTTCATGCTCTAACACATATCTTCACAAAATGTTATTTGCGCCCATTTTGTATAGGTTTCCTGCAATCAGTTGATAGTCAACAACATAGACTACCATGTTCTTCTTCTGCGTGGTGGTATATTCTTGTGGCATAGTACCTGTACTCAAGTACTGAATGATGTTTGCAAAGTATTCATCAACGATCTGTACTGAGAATAGATGTGCATCCGAAAAGTTGTCTTCTAGATTCATAGGTTCTTCTCCATTTGTGACCCTTGACAGGTGGTCAGGTCCTGCATTCAATTTTCCTGGTTTAACCATTACTTCAAAGTCAAATTCTTGAAATAGTAGTAACCATCGATAGATTCTCCCCCCCACACTGGCTTGTTGACTAGGTATTTCAGGGCTGAGTGATCTGTGAACATCTTAAAGTGTTTTCCCAATATGCAATGCCTAAACTTCTGTAATGCATAAACCATGGCTAAGCCTTCTCTTTCTGTCGTGTTATAATTATGTTCCGAGTCTGATGACTTTCTGCTTGCAAACACTATTGGGTGATCCAAGTCTCCTGTTCCTGGCTATGCCAAGATAGCTCCAAGTGTTATCGTTTATGCATCTACATGCACATGGAATGTCTTTTCCCAGTCTGGAAATACTAATATCAGTGCAGTAACCATATTTTCCTTCAAGGTTTCCAGGCTGTGTTGACACTCGTCATTGCACTGAAACTTTGTATCCTTCCTTAACATATTTTCCATTGGTTTTGTGATCTGCACATATCCTTTAATGAATTTCCTATAATATCCTGTGTGTCCTAATGTTGCTCTTAGCTGATAGACTGGTTTTGGTGCTGGCAAGTTAACAATGACTGTGATCTTTGTCGGATCTACTAATAAACCTTGTTTGCATATTATGTGGCCCAATAGTATCCCTAACGGTGTTCCAAATATGAATTTCTTGATATTTAGTGATATCTGGCACTATCTGCATCTTTCTAACATCATCCATAAAACTTCCACATGGTTTTTCAATAGGCTATAGACTGTCCAATCATCCGGGTATACTTCAAGAAATTGATGGATGAATTCCTTGAATGTTGTGATGACCACTCTGGAGAATATTGTTGGTGTGTTCTCAATCCAAAAGATGACTATGTACTAATAAGATCCACATTCTATCGCAAGTGTGGTCTTGTGTATGTCCTCTTCTGCTATCTTAATCTGATGGTAGCCCAAGAATCCATTAGTGAATGAGTAGGCTTCATGTCCTCCCACGTTCTCTAACACTTCATCTGTGAATAATGTAGGGAACGATGTTAATGTTTAAGCCATTATTATAGATGTTTGCATTTCATTAGATAACAATATCATAATCCAAGATCACTGAGAAATACACAATCACAAGAGACACGACATTTATCCCGGGAAACCCTCTAGGGGAAGAAAACCCAGCAAAACTTCCTTAATATAGATAGCCAATACATTGGCAAGAGATTTCTTAAAACAAATACAGAAAGTCCTCTCCCAGATATGCGCCACTCTCTCTCTCCTTCTTCTCCAGCAGTAGATCTAAACTTGTCTCTCAAATGAGAAAGTGAGTTATGTCTAAGTGAGGCACTAGCCTCCTACATTTATACAAGTCTGGCACGCGTGAAGTGTCTCTTCACTGGTAGGGCCGACTTCTCAAACTGGGTGGGTAAACCCACCTTTATTATATTTATGGGCTTCTTTAATATCTACTAGGGCTGACTTCTTATTCTGCCTATTACAATTGTATTTTGACCAATCCGCAAAAGGGGATTTGGTCCTATTACAATAATTGACATGATCAATCCACAATGGGGATTGATCCTATGAACAATATATTAATAATAAAAAGAATACTCTTTGCAGTTACATTATTTCAACAAATGGGTCATGTAGGCATGCATCGTTCAACTTCCTCAAGTCGACGCATATCCTGATCCTTCTTCCTTGTTTCTTGTCCTGTACTACCATCGGGCTTATCCATTCTGACTCCTCAACTGGTTCTATGATGTCGACTTCGAGCACCCTATCAATATCATCTTTAACTTTCTATTTATATATGGGGTTCAGTTTGTAGGGTCGTCTAATAGGTCTTGCTTCATGTCTAAGTGGTATCTTCATTTATCCCATTTCTCCGACTATACCCTTCATCTCTGTGAATGTTGTGGGAAAGAGGTCACTACATTCGTGTAACAAGTCTATGATACATTCTATTATTTGCTCATTCTAGTAATCTCCAATGCTGGCCATTTTGGGCTGCTCATTTATCCCAATGTTAACTTTCTTTACCTTGATTGGCGTGAAAATGACTTCTGATTCGATGGTTGGGTCCTCCACATCTCTTTCGCCTTCTACTTCTTTGATCTGAATATCATGTGGATCGTCTTCGTCTGGTGCTTCCTCTTTTACATGGTAACATGACAACAATTCCTTGACTGTCTGTTTATTTCGTTGTTGCTCTTATATGATAAATTCTATTTCTGGTTCTTTTATGAATATTACTCCTATGATCTATTTAAGGGCTACATCTATGTTGGGGTTCTCATGCTCGAATGAGAAAGTGACTGTGAAATTCTGTCGCAATGTCATCCATATCGTAATTCCTTTGCGCAATTCCTGGTCTATATACCAATTCACTGGTATGCCCTCGAGAGTATGTATGAAGTGATGAGGCCATTCCTCTAGTGGTGTCATTTTCCACAGAGTTCTACACGCCTCCAAGTGTTCTTCTAGTGTTATGTGTTCTTCATATTTCTGTTGTTTGTTTTTTTCCTGTTATGTGTTGAACCTTATGCGCAGTAACCACTTACATTAGTACCAGTATGTGATTGTCTCTTTGTGTGTGCCCCACCATCGTTCCGGTGTGGCCTTTAGTGCTAAGTCAAGTGCTAATAGTCTTTGGTTCTCTAACACTACATCTTCGTACTGTGTCAAAAATGTTTCCAAATCATTTATTTCATGGAAACTGGGTGGTTCTCTGTTTTTTGTGCCTATCCATCTTACTTCACAATCTATTCTTGCACATCTTCTTGTGGATACTTCATGTAGCCTTTGTTTCCATTTTTATAACCCGGTGTCTGAGTCTGTTGCACATGAATTAATGCTATGCCAACTGAGTACCCCGTCTGCAGTTGGGTTTACGTAATCCTCATTGTGCGTAGTTGTTCTGTACAACTGGTTGACTTCCTATAAGTTTAGGAAATCAGGTTCTACAAACCTCTCCCCTTCTTATGGGTCTAATGGCGCAATGACCCTATATTCCATGAACTCAAATGTCATTTTCCTGGTCTTCAAATTGATTATGGCCTGGTTGTCAAATGCCCAATCCAGACCAAGCAATGTCAGGTAAGGTGTTGTGTCGTCCAATATTTCAATGACTTCAAAATCTGCTTTAGTGTGCACTCCATCAATATCTATTGTGACTGCTTTAGTGAGTATCCTAATGTGGGCTCTCCCATGCATTGTCATGTCTTCTTTAGTAATACATTCGCCTCGGATCCTAGATCCAGTATAATGTCTCTCATATTGAAATCCCCAATGTTAGCATTCAGTCTAAATTCCCTACTTGTTCTTCTTTTTCTGTGTAGGTGATTAATTGTTTTAGGTTCTAGATTTCCTTTCGTCTCGCTGCTACACTTTTCTAGGATGTTTTGCAATATTTTCATAGATGATGGATCACTTAATACTTTTACACATGATTGAAAAATACTTTGATTGTATTGACTTGTCCCGTGGGCTGCATTTAGTTGGTATGATCCAATGATGGAGGCATCTCATATTCTGGTAATTCCTTGTGTGGTTGCGCAGTTGAAGTTGACGTTGTGTCCTCCTCCTGAAATTATTGTCTGGCCTCCTTAAAGGTCTCCTTTTCCTTTTGCGTGTCGAACTGCTTTCTTGGTTCAATGTTCTTCTTTACCCATTGGTTTTGCATTGGTTCCTATCAAACTACATCAATTTATGTTTTAGCTCCTCCGTGGGTAACTATGTTGATATTTCATCCTTCATCCCTTGCTTCGGCTGAAATCCATTGAACATTCTGAATGTTTTGGTTCCTCTTTTCCTGAATCTTCACTAATAGTGCTGGAAATTCCTCTGTATCGTGGTCCGATGCACGATAATACATACAAATTGTTGGTGGGAGTGGACATTCCCTTGCATAATGTCCCTGTTTCTAACAATTGTGACATGTGATTGGTCATCTACCTCATCTGAAACCTCCTCTAGCTCGTCCTCCTCCTCTATAGCCTACTCGATCACCTCTCGATGTGTTATACTAAGGTGCATGATTATACTGTGCGATATTGTACTGAGGTTGTGTCGGGTTGTATTGCGGCTGTACATTATTGTATGGTTGTTGCGCAGTATTATACTATTGATGCACAATGTTGTATGGAGCTTGGGCTTGATTGAACTGTGGTGCTACTTTCCCAGTCATCGTTTCATCCTGTACCCTATATGCATTTGATTTCCTTTCTCGCATCAGCTCCATAGTTTTGCAATCTTTATCGTTGTGGCCCACTGACTTGCAAAAGGTGCAATATGAAATCTTTGGAATTGTCTGGTATTTTTGCATAATCGTGCAGTGATAAAGGTTGTGACCCGATTTCTTGCATATTTTGCACCATAATGCTCCCATTGGTAATGGATTCAACATTCCTGCTACCATATACTGTGCAAACGTCGGAAATTCCTTCTTGTGGTGTCCTTCCGTCCTGCACGTGGTACACCAAACAACTTCTCGTTTGTCCTTGTTCTTATTCTGGTTCAGCTGGAACATGAGATTCTTCAAATCCTCCTTCACTTCTTTGATAGTTGGCTCTGTCTGTTGGTACGAGTTTTCTTCCAGTTGCAAGGCTGCCTGCAGAGCCTCTCCTTGCATTTAAAATTTTTGTTGTCTTAAAGAGTATTTTAAGTGTGGGAGTAGTGAATTGACAAACATGTGCCGATGTTGCATATCGGTCATGAGGTATTTTAACTTTCTCTTCAGTTGCTTGAATCTCTGGTCAATCTCCCATATAGACTCTCCTGGTTTTTGTCTTATTTTGATCATCTTGTTCATGTACTGATCCTCTGAACTCAGCTTCTAAAACTCATTAATCAGTAACTTCTTAATGTTTTTCAATGTCTTGGTCATCCCAGGGGCATTGTTTGTGTCTAGACTCATGTACCAGTCTAGTGCGTCGTCTCTTAACATAATAGCTAGTTGTGCGAGTTTGGTATCTTTATCAGTGATCTGCTTTGCTTCCGAGATATTTGCACAAATGAACAAGTGATTCTCAGGGTCTTCTGTTGCTTCTCCCCAAAATTCTGGTAACCTAATGGTAGGATCATGTCCTGCCATTCTGAATACTGAACTACTACCTCCTCCGCACGATGTAGATATTTGACTAGTGTTGTCTCAACTGGCTCCTCCAGTTGTTGTTCCTTGTGTAGATGAACTTCCTACTGTTGGACTTCCTCCAAACTACGATTATCTAAATGGTGGTGTTCTCTTTGGTGTATTAGTCGCACATGGATTTATGGGTTCCACATTGACATTAATATGGATAGGATGGCAGCCTTCTCCTCCCATTCTTGGACCTCTCGTTTTCCTCTCATATTGGACCTCTCATTTTCCTCTCATATGTTGCGCACAATATTTCCTCAATCTGCTCCACAACCCACAGATCCTCTACCTCTTCCTCATCACTCTCCAAGCCTTCTCTCGCAGCTACAACTCTCTTCTTTGTATTCACTTTGTATTGGTAGGGTGTTCCTCTATGCATCTTTCCCGTTGATGCCAAGATCCACTTGATCTGGTCATCTTCCATCATGATCGAGTCCAAGGGTTCCTCCTCCTTCTTGCCTTTATCCTTCCCTCTTTCCATTTATCCTCACTCTGTCAGTGCTTCCCCACTTCCCCCATGCACGCAGGGAATTTTAGTTGTCTGATTCCATTGTCATTACCCCTTTTTTATATAAAAGTATCTTAATAGAAGTATACAGTGATCGAATGTACCTCCCTCGAGGTCCATGTAGAAATTATTGCTCCATTGCGTTGTATGACTTCACTGTGTCCACTGCAAACTCTGTTATGAAGCCTGCCACAATACTGTCAAGCCAAAATTCCACTGCATGGGTGAATTTGTTGTTCACCTGCTGTAGCTGCTCAATCTGTACTGGGGTCCACTCTAACTATCGAATCTGGTTCATTGCATGGTTATCATTCAACCTTAGTATCCACCCTTGCAATAGATGTAGAAAATCACAGAAAAATACTTCATGCAAATCAGTAAACACGTTTTTGTCCAGATATTTGCGAGGTGTGATTCTAGGGTTTCTATTGTCTTTCTGTGCAAACTCTATCTCTTTGGTTCTCAACCAAGTTTCGATTGCTTCTTTTGTGGGGTTCCACAGTCTCAACATCCCCTTCTAATGGCTCATTGCTCTCTTATTTTCTTTGCTCGTTTCCCGCTCCTCCTATCTCATCTACTCAATCTTCCTTTGTTCCTTCCAATGGAAACGAAACCATTTGTTGGTTACTAATTACTAGTTCTACTCTATCATCTGAGTTATTGACCCAGGGTTCATGTCTTTCAGGTTTCCAACAAAATCTTCTAAAACTATCGGCCCTCTTGGTAAACCAGAAGGAAACGTAGCATGCAGAATGTGTCACGCAGTCTCACCTGAGATAAATTTAATGGATGGTTGTAAGACTCATGTGTTTATAGCCTTGGATTGAGTGCAAGATATGAGATCTGTATTCTGGACCATTTATTATAACTTGTGATTGCAACCTACTCTTATTCACGACTTATTCCCTTAATATCACAACAGTATTTAAACAAGCAATGCAACAACTCATTCATTCATTAAGCATAACAAATAACTACTGAAAATATGGTAACGATATGCATGCATTCATCCCATTACACAGATGTTACCATGGTTCACCCCCTACCGCGCTAGATCCACAAATATTTGGCTCTTGGCTCTTTTATTATGGTAGTTATGCATATCCGATGCTGCACACTTACAATTATCCTCAGATGGGTAAGATCTATATGAGGTGAACTAGATCGCACCAGGCTCCTCAGCCTGCGATCTAATTCTCAGATATCCCTTCTCTCCTCTCCTCTAGCTCTTTAGATTACAAAATAGTGCATAACAACATTACAATTCGTATTGACTCATGCATATCTATGATGTAACAATAATATGAACAATGCAAAAAACCAACTTATGATACCTACGTATCAAAACCCTCTATAATACCTCAGTATCGATATTTATACATCTTCATCTCTTCAGCCATTATAATACATTACCAAAACCCTAACCCTATCAACGTTAGGTCTTCCTCTCATGTGCGTGCGTTGCTCCTCCTTCCTGTTGTCACTCTCCTTGTGCACGCTTTCTTGCATGTGTGCATGTTGTGCTTCCTTCCAGCTGTTACTTTTGTTTATGCACACTTTCTTTCCCCACGATCGTCCTTCTTTCCACTTTGGCCTACTGCCAATAGGAAAGAGTTTTGTGTTTCCTTCCAGTTGTTACTTATGTATATGCATGCTTTCTTTCCCCACAATCGTCCTTTCCACTTTGACCTGCTGCCAACAAGCACTCGATTTTGGCAGCACTCGATTGTGGATGAATTTCTCCAATGAATTCTAGGCCCCGTTGTTGGAAAGGAGCTTCATCTTTTGATGGAATTAAAGGTAAGGCGGGAAGATTTTGCTTACCACCAAACAATTGGCATGAATTGCAAGCTCATTTTGGCCAATAATATATTTCCCTTAAAATTTTGTAAGTTGTTGCTCTCCAGGGATGATTTCCTCTGCATATTCCTTCATGAAATTCGTCAATGACACCTTCTATTTCAAATTCTATCAGGAAACATAACAGGAAACACAAAGGGTCTTTCCAGTATAACTTGCCATCAATAATGCAATACTTAATTGCATGCAACTTCAAAGTTATTTCTTTTGAAGGAGTCATGTCACTTGGACATTGAAGAGTAAGGAGATATCTAACAATATCACTGTACCAAGATGAGGAGGAAAACTTTTCTTCAATATGAATAATGGGTGCTTGATCATCAATCTCCTAATATATATAGAAGATAATCATGTGATTCAAAGTTATTTATTCCAAGTGCTTTGAAATTTGATTCGGTTAATAGCCTTTCCAAACCTTGACCTTTCACTAGTTTGGTTGGTTTCACTTCTAAATAAAACTCTTGAATTTTATCCAACCATCTACCTCTTCTTCCATCATTGTCTGGCTGAACCAAGATATCTTTAATTGCATTTGTTGGTACATAATAAATTATTTTGGAGTGCAAGACATATGTTCGGAAAGCCTTGAGAGCCTTCACCATCGCATAAGCTTGTTTTTCGAGAATGTCATATCTTAGCTCTGCATCTCTGAGGCTTTTGTTGAAAAAGGCTATTGGTTTTTCAAATCCTTATTCGTTCTTCTGAAGGATCATTGTTGCAACAATATGTTCAGAAGCAAAGGAGAAGATTAAGAATTATTTTGTATAGTCAGGACTTACCAATACTAGTGCTTCTCCTATGGATTTCTTAACACACTCAAAATATGTTTTGGATTTTGGAGTCCATTTTACTTCGTCATCCTTTTTTAGCATATCTGTAATCAATTTAATTATTTCAACAAAATTAGAATAAATCTCCTCAGAAAATTGATTTTTCCTAAAAAAGACTGAATCTCTTTTCTATTTCTAGGAATATTAATTAGATCAATAACTTCAACCCATTTAGGATCAACCTTAATTCCATATTTTGAAACTATATTTCCTAAAAGTGTACATTCCTGCATGGCAAAGTGTGTTTTTTTGGGGTTTAGAGACAAACCAAACTTTCTGCACTTTTCAAAAGTTTGTTTGAGGTGCACCAAATGTTCTGCATCAGAGTTAGAAAAAACTGTCAGACCATATAAATAACAACAAACTTATCTCTCTCACCAACAAATGTGATATCCATTGTTCTCTGGAAAGTTGCTTCTGCATTCATTAAACCAAAAAGGCATTTTATCATACATGAAAGTTCCCCATGGAGTAGTAAATGCAATCTTTTCTCTATCATATTCATGAACAACAATCTGATTGTATCCTAAGAAAACATTGATCATAGAAATTATGTTATCCCCTACCACCTTTTCTAAAACATGATCCATTTTTGGGAGGGGGTATTTATCTTTAAGAGAGGACTGATTTAGGTTCCTAAAATCAACACAGAGTCTTATCTCACCATTTTTCTTCCTAACAGGGACCAAATTGACCACCCATTTAGAGTATCTGAGGGGAACAATGATTTTTGCATCAATGAGTTTTTTAACCTCATTTTCTATTACTGGCAGAATAATTGGGTATATCTGTCTAATATTTTGATTAAAAGGCGTAATACCATGTTTTAAGAGAATATTGTGTTCAATAACAAAAGTATCATAAGTTTTTAAATCATCATAAGACCATGCAAAAACATATTTATACTGTTTAAGTAACTCGACGTATTTACTCTTTATTTGACTCGGAAGATATTTGGAAATTTTGACCATATTGGGATTTTTATTCGTTCCTACGTTACAATATTCAACCTCTTCAGGTTGAGGTCACAAAGTAGGCTTTAAAGGTATATCATCTTGGTCAAATAAACTTTCTATAGGGATAAGACCTCTCGGAATCTGATTTTTTTTAAGTAAGAGCATGCGGTGATTTGCAATTTTATCTTGGAACTTTTTTGGATTTTCTCCTTCCTGCATAATCCAAGCAGGATCATTCTGATTTTCTTGATCTATGTGGGTCTCAGAAAACTCATCTACCATTTCCAAGCATTGTTTGATTGGTTCATCATCTTCAAATACTTTCCAATGTTTAACATTGTTTGGAATTGAAGGTCTATGTTTCATCTCAATATGATACTTCAACTTCAAAATAGTAGGTGGTACAAAAGTTGTAGCAGCTTTGGCTAAAGAGTCAACTTGTTGATTTTGCATTATGGGAATAGAGTGTATGTTAAAAGACCAAAAGAAATTCTCTATGATATCCCATGCACAATTTCTATATGACCTCAATCTCGCATGTTTAGCTTGGTATTGTTGTTTTATTTATTTTACAATTAGCTCAACATCACCAAAGACTATCAAATGTTTGATTTTTAGTTTTCTTGTAGCTTCTAATCCTAAAACTAAAGCTTCATACTCACACATTATTGGTATAATCAATATCCCATTGTAATCTATAATAAAAAGGAATGTAATACTCATCACCTGGTGGCACAAATAAAACTCCAGCTCCTGGTCCTTCACAAGATGAAGCACCATCAAAGAACATTTTCCACATCCCATCTCTAAATTTCATATTTTTCTATGAAATTTCTATTTTTTGATTTTCTTCTTCTATACATTCTTCAAAATCATTATCTATGGATAATATACAATTGCCTAAATCTTGATCAACAACATAGACTAGATAGTTATTAATTTTTTGAGGGTCACTTACAGTATAAGTCAGTCTATTTTCCCTGTACAATCGAGTAAAATGTCCACTAAAAATTGGAATTGTAGCATACGTCATGTCTAACTGAACCGATGCTCCTAGCTTGGCACCCCAATATCTGGATAGAAGCATGGCATACTTGGAAGGAACATCAGCAACAACCACATCCATAAGAATACTTTTCATAGGAACATGAGGAAGATTTACAACTAAATCTTTAATCATACCCAGACACTTAAATTTTTTAGAATCAAACGAGTATAAATATTCATAAGGTATGGTAATTTCAAGGACCAATTTTTCCATGATAATCTTAGGCATTAAATTATGCGAAGCTCCCGAGTCTAACATGCAATTGTGAAGTAAATGATTGTGCACAGTCATTATAATATAGAAAGGAGCAACACAATCTTTATTGTTTTCAATGTGTGTTCCAAACATGATTGTAGGTTTTTCATCCTGCAAATTGATAACATCAGCTTGACATTCAACATCAGCAAAATTTATTTTTTTTGCGATTTTTTTTTATAGATTGGGTTCCTACCAAGTTCAACCAGAGGCATTGGAATTTTAATTTTATTCAGTTCATTATCTAGATTGAAAGTTCCAATTGATTTTTCAATTTCCCTAGTCTGAACTTTTGCTTCTTTATTTTCTGGCTTCTTATCCAGTACTGCTTTCGTTTCAACTTGATTTATTCGGGAAGCTTGCATTTCAGTTGATGGTTTTGTAACTTTTGTCTCATTTGCTTTGTGTCGTGATAAAAAAAAATTGGTGGAATATTTGTAGATTTTTTTTTCTCTTGGCCTCAAATCATATTTATGTTGAAGCTTGTCCATTATTGAATCAACGAGACCTTTGTATGTAGAGTCTCCCAAATTGTTGATATTTTCATCATCATTAAACAAAGATTCCAGATCCAAGGATTTCTCATAATCCTGTTTGGTTAGGTGAGGCTCAAGATCATCATCACTAAGGTTGTTTAGATCTTCATCTAATTTATCATAATCTTGCACCTCATCTCTTTGTATGAAATTCTCAGTTTTAAAAGGAGCTTGAATATTTTGTTCCTCATTTTTTATTTTCCTTTGTTGTATCTGAGGATTATGATTTCTCCTTAATTGATTTCTAACATATGGATCAGGTTTGACTTGTTCCATTTCCATCCTGGAAATTTTGTTC
The DNA here is from genome assembly GCA_009831015.1 of Picea engelmannii. NCBI lineage: Eukaryota > Viridiplantae > Streptophyta > Pinopsida > Pinales > Pinaceae > Picea > Picea engelmannii. Next base: position 68,735 of record ML813733.1, read on the forward strand.
GATAAATATTTAATAATTTTTTCCATCTCATCCATTTTTTCCTCTGCAGATTTTTCGGATCTACAGGGCCTTGCATGTTCTTTAAAACACCTGGGTTATCTTGTTCCCATATCAACTTTAGTTTTCAACTTCTAGGATGCCAACATATTTGATTCAATATCTATAGCATTATCTTGCATCCCTTCTAAAGTAGTGGATCTTCTTTCTCTTAAAAGTAGAGTGAAATCAGAATCAAAAGCTCCTGCAAAAGTGACTTTTGTAGCTAGTTGGGAAGGTTTAAATTCAACCGATATTTTGTGATAAAGCTTATTAAATATTTGAATGAACTATAGGATTGATTCTGATGTCTTCTTTCTCAAGGCTATGAATTCGGTTAAGTAATAAAGATGATATTTTTTCTCACCCCATTGCCTTATGAAGGAAGTTTCCATATCATTATATGATGATATAGAACCTACTAGAAGTCCTCTGAACCAAGTTCTTACTTTTCCTTCAAAATTTTGTACCAACAGTCTCATGTAAATATCCTCATTCTCAACACCAAGAATATCATCAAATTTATTGAAAAAGGCTATATGTTTTGTTGTTGTTAAATCCCCTTCTCCCATGAATTTAGGGAGGCTCTTCATGTAATTTTCAGGTAACTCATGAAAGATAGCAGGAAAAACTAAGGGAGCATATCTCGCAACGACCTTGGAAAATATCCTAGGGGGTTGAGTGGGTATATTTTCTTGTCCACCAACCCTTGTACCTAAGGCACCTCTAGCACTAGCACCGACCATTGAAATTCTAGGAGAGAGAATTCGGGGACTGTTATCCCCGATATCTAGGGATAACTAGGAGATCATGTCTCGAGGCCCACAGGTCCTAGACATGAAGTGCCAAGAGCAGGATTGACCCGAGCATGGACCTGGAGGGCCCATCTTTCTTCTTCTTTGCCAGACTTGTCCCGTCAGCAGCAGCAGCTTCCATCACCATCAACTTGGACTTGCATCGGAGAGGACTCTTGCTCCATGAGGTAATTGGTCCAAGGTATCATAGTATGTGTCATGTTTGATCGTTATAACCTTCTTATATATGCATTAGGTTCCTTTCATTTCTGATGACTGCTTGGATCTTACACT
>ML813733.1:79446-103734 GCA_009831015.1 Picea engelmannii
AACAAAAAAAAATCAATATGCAAATGTAAAGAAAAGTACCTACCTTTACCTACCTATTGGTTGGATATTCGATGTAGTCAAATGACCAATGTAGCCAATCTAGCAATGTCCCACGATACCTGCCTTTATGCTTCATCATAAACCAAAATAGTGATAAATCAAGCACAAAAATGTCATGAGTTAGAATATATATCATATCATCAGAAATCTCAAAGTCTAACTCATGGAGGTGGGTGGGAGGAAAAAACTGATCCCGATGCATACTGTCAGGAGAGTGCTTAATCCATCTCAGGAATGGATTGTGAAAAGTCAAAGGTTCAGGAGACTGACTCAAGGAATCTGAAAGCTGGCTACCATGGGCGTCTTCACAACTTGAGGCCCGAGGAGCGATTAGCAAAAATTGAAAGGATGACTGACCATTCCTAAAGGGGAGGTTGGAAAACTGTGATAATAGGCTTCCTCTTGAGGCACTCAACGTTCCCCTAAAATCCAGAATGAGGTTTTTCCTTACAGGAGACTCGGGATAAAGGACATGTTTCCAAACCACACATTTAGTGACATAGCGAGGTAAAGTGATCAAAGGGGGGTGGAAAATCTTATCACAAACATCCTACTTCAGGGAAGTAACTTCCTCATTTTAATCAATATCTAAGCACAATGTTGGGTGATAACTTTCTTCATAGGATAAATCTAAGTGCTCAGACGGATAGTCATCAAAGTCCTCAAGGTATGACCAAAAATTAACCGGAGAGCGTAGCATCAAGTCATCCTTGGGTGTCTTAATAGAGTTAGTTTCTTGTTGCCAAATGTCAAAATCATTAGTGACTTCATGTGATAAATGCGAAGGCAACTTTTGGAAAGGACCATCAATGTCGTACACGGGATCGACATCATATCCAATCATATCCCATCTACATTTCCTGACATGTATGAATTCATCAAAATTTTCAACAAAGCCATTATCTTCATCATAACATGAAGGGGTTAAAACATCAGATGCCTCTTTGCTCTCTACATCATAAAATAAATAATCATTGAAAGTTTTGAAATAACTTACCTTGTTTAATCCTTCCTGTGCAGGAGCTTCAAGTGTTCGGATAACTTAATCAAGTGGAATATCTGCCTCCACATCTTCAATATTGAGTCATGGAACAAGGTATCATCAAAAAACTAGAAAGGAAAATAACTTACCTCATTCTCTTCATCTTGTGCAGATGGAATAGGATCTTGGAGAGATTTGTCAGATGGAGGAGTGGTTACTGGTGCTTCATCCTCATAATATGATTTTCTAGTTACATCTTCACTGCATTCTCTTGGATTATGGGAGAGGTCTTTCTCCTCTTCAAGGGGTTGATAATGGTCTTCATAAACCTCGTCCTTTATATTAGAGGATTCTTGATATTGATCATGATATGCCTTCCTGAGATCTTCTACAATCTCAATGGTGAATCCTCTGTCGTCTAGGGCTACATTTGGAAATGTGGCTTAGTAAGGTCTATAAACCTACTGATGAGGTATATGAAAGATGATATACCCTTGTCCTTGCAACAACTCTTAAAACAATCTTGTAAGTAGGATGGCAGAGTGAGTAAGAACAATTTTATAAGAGCATCCTCTCCTCCCAACTTTATCTCGCTCAAAGACTCCAAAAAAATTATGATGTGAGGAGTTGGGAGGCCCAAAAACGTTGGAGAGTTGTTTAGCCATTTTGTATCAAAGTAATTTGGGTATCCTTGAAAACTTATGAAATCAATACTCAGATACATTTGTTCCCAGTGTGCCATGATCCCATAACTTGGAAATATCACAGAAAGTAAGGTGGCACCCTGATAAATATTAGTGGAGTCGCCAGATAATTTTCTTGAAACTATCAAAGGATAAGGGAAAACACCCTAGTGGAGTCGCCAGGTAAGCTTGTAAGATAAGGCTCTGAGGCAAGGCTTACCGAAAAGGTTTGTCGTCTTGAGGAGAATTGATTCAGTGTTCCTTAGCAACAACGCCAAAATGTTATCAAACAGTTTGTAGCTAGGTCAAATGGCTATAAGGTAGAAGGCCAAACTGGCGTAATAGGAACCTATCCCACCCAATGTCACCACGATGGGGAGTTTCTTTCTCTTTAAGGTTAGGCCCAGGGGATACGTCCCCGGTAACCTAGAGTTTTGAAGAGGCAAGAGTCAAAAGGACAAAGTAAAGTTCCCCCTTCACAGGTTACCACCAAAACAGACAATCTTGGCTAAACAACCAATAATGAAGTAAGGTCCCAAAGAAGAACAACTGCCTGGAACAAAGCAACAACAAACCAATAAATGAAAGCTATGATTCAATGGGTTAGTACTTCATAAGACTATCTGATATCAATATATAAGCAATTATAAACATTGATGAAGTTAATGTTTGTTAATGAAACAATGAAATAATATCACTTCACCAATAAGTATCAAGATGATGTAGCAATCAATGTATCTAATCAATCCTTATTCAATAAATGCATCAAACCACCAACCAAATGCTTAATAAATGAAAGTTGTTGCGTCAAGATGAGATAACCAAGGGTGACGTCAACCTTCTTAGGGTTAGTAGTTAGTTAGTGTTTCAATTAAAAAAAGGTTTTGAGATTTTGTTTGATCACTTTCACTTCAATGTTGGAGGTCTAAGATCAGTGCCTAAGGGTTAATGGAGTCAAAAAGTGAAGGACGCACAAGTTGAAGGGGACGAGATTTCAAAGGACTAGAGGGAAAGGTTTCAAGGTGCTGCTAAAGCAAGGCCTCAAAGACAGAACCCTAGGGAAGAGAGGCTCACTCCAGTGTTTCTTAAGCAAGGCCTCGTGCTCTCTCTTCCTTCCCCACAAACAACTAGCTCAATGAAAAGCAAAATCAAGACAAGAGGGTTTAAAGAGGGAGAGTGTTGCTAAGGCAAGGCTCTTTCATCAAACCCTAAAAGAAAATGGCCCTAGGTGTAGATAACCTAGGCCTGGGACGTCATCTTCCTCTTGAAGCTCAAAGGCACAACTAGCTTAAGGGAAGAAGAAAGAAGGAGTGTAGTTATGGCTAGCCTCTCTTCTTCTTCTTCGATGGCTAAAAGGTTTTTCTATCAGGGGACATGAGACAACGATCTGCTTGTGTGTTTGTCCCCTAGGGTTTTGATTCAACAATATTTATAAATAGATGCAAGAAATTAAACTACAACCATTCAATCAAGAAGTTTTGCAGAAAAATACTTACGAATCATCAAGAAAATAACCATGCAAACCCTAGTTGTAAACCTTCCTTCAAGAAAAACACCATAGAATGCCAAAAATCTCCTCCTTAAACAAGTGCACCTTCCTTAGTTCATCCAATAACCCCAATAGGGCGCAAAAATCATACCTCACTAAATGAGTGAGTGATGAGTTATGTCAAAATGAGGCTAAAACTCCTCAATATGTACTGTATCAATGACCTTAATTAATTTTAGGTCATAAAAATGGTCGACAAGACCAAAATACTATTTTTACATTAAATTGTCAAATTAAAACCCTAACTGAGTTGTAGAAAAGGTAAAAGCCCCTTCAAGGGAGGCGCTAGCCCCTTTTAGGGCAGATGAGACATCCAGGAGCAAAACGTTAGCCCCCTAGGGGCCTCTCCAACATGCCACACGTGCCACTGCTGCTCAATCTACCTCCAAATGTGACCATGAAGTTGGATGACGTCATGGTGAGGATGGGGACATGTTGAGCCTTCCAAGGCCAGTGCTCCACTGAAAAAGGGGTCATTCCCCCTAGGTCGGGTTCTGCCAAAGTGCCTCTGGTGAAACGTTCTTTTCTTCTCCGGTGCAAAACCTTGGTCAAACACTGTCCTATCTCTGCCCCTTTGATGGGGTCTCAGCAACCATCTGATGGGCTCTTCAACCCCATGGAGATCCAAACTGATCATCTCCCCATGTGTACCAGTCCAAATGGTACCTGTCCATCGGGCATGGTCCTGCACATCAAAAACTACGCCCTCCATGGGCTCATTAGTCACATGGATCATAGCAATGTCAATCACATTTCATCATTAATATTATCAAACATATGCATAAAAACCATGATATATCGGTCAATAGCTCAAAGATATTACAAAAACCTACACAAGATCGAAGAAAAGGACAAGACGTCCTATTGGGCTAGTATCCACAAAAAAAAGGAAGTCTCCGGGAAGGTTTCATCCAAGCCATGTAAATGAGGTGATGTGGCTAGGGGATGTTCAAACATGTGGGTAGAGTGAGAGCCAGGGGTGCATGATGTTATCTATGGATGCCTTTGTAGAAGACGAGTTGTACCCGTCATCGATGCAATTTTTCCAAGCCCATTCTTTCCTTTATTCTTTCCTTTATTTGTCTTTTCTTCTTCTTTTTCTTTATTATTCAAGGGCTAACCCGATGACACTACCTTGGCATGGTGACCAGAGCTGATAGTGTTACCCACAAGTACTTTCACAGAGATGAGAAGGTTGGCTCGTGATGAGAACCCCTTTCCCTTGGCCATGCAACCAAAGGTCACTGCCCTAGCGTGGTAACCAGATTGTGGCAATCTCATACTGTTAGGTACCCGTGAACCTAATAGGTTGGCTCGTGATGAGACCCCCTATCATCTTGGCTAAGTCTTGTTTGTTATTTTTTGGGTCCCTGTTGTTTCTTGTTGAGAGGCTTTTTATTGCCTTCTTGGGGATCCCTGGGCAAATCATCTCGAGGTTTTATTTCTAGGCTTTTATCTTTTACCAGCTGCTTTTACCTTCTGGGCCTTTAGCCCCTTCGTCCCACAAGATAAGGTGCAACCCTAAAAACAAGTCAATCCAATTCCCGGACAAGGGGAATGGGATAAATGAGCGGGAGATAAGATGAAAAATTGGTGGTATGATGGGAGTGGACGATGGCTCTTTAGAAATCCCCCTAGTGGCAAACCAAAACCTATGGGCACATGCTTTCTAGGGCACCCTGTCAATCTCCCCAAGCATGGTCAAGTGGGCTAATGTAAGATCCAAGCAGTTGTCAGAGATAAAAAGAATTATATGCATATATTTAAAGGTTTTAATGATCAAAAGTGACACATACCATGATACCTGGACCAATTACCTCATGGAGCAAGAGCCTTCTCTGATACAAGACCAAGTCGATGGTTATGGATGCTATTGTTGTTGACAAGATGAATCTGATGAAAGAAGAAAAGGATGGGCCCTCCAAGGCCATGCTTAGGTCAATCCTGCTCTCGGTACTCCATGTCTAGGACTTGTGGACCTCGAGACATGATCTCCTAGTTATCCCTAGAAATCGGGGATAACAATGACTACTCCATCCTTTTGGTGAGATTCTCCTTTTACAATAGCTTTTTGTTTCTTGCTGAAAAATAAACTTGAGCGAGGCATCTCTTCAGGCAAGATAGGAGTAATATCATCAACATGAATGAGCTCTGTTGTATTAGGATTTCCAAAATTGGTATGTAAAGGGGTTAATGATGTAATAGGAGACATAATTGTTGTGGAATGTTCCTGACTTGTTGTATTTGGGGTGCCAGCAGGGGTAGCTAGCATTGAATGAGGAACAACATGTCCCCGACTCATGAAATCTTCAAACTGAGCTAATGCTTGTTGATTAATCAAACATGACAATGATGCTTTTATTTCTTGAAATAAATTTTCTGGACTTTTTGGGACTTCTTCAACTTTGTGCTTAGTGGAGAAACTTGACTTAGATCCTGTGGTTTTAGCTTCTTGTGAAGAAGGCATGGGTTTTGACTCTCCTTGCAATACCTTCGGAAAACTGTTTTGTCTATGCTTTTGAAAGCTGATGAAACCAGCCTGTTGGTCAGGAGACAAAGTCTGGAATCTTCTTTGAACTTCTTCCTACGATCTAACTCCCCTGAACATATCATCATAAGGATAATCCTCATGGATGTGTCGCTTCATGTTGTATTGAGCCAAATGATTCTCCACTATCTTTTGTGGATCATGTCTCTTGAATTCGATGTCAACTAACTTGACATAATCCAGGGTTGCAACCTCGACTTAAGAATGACCAAAATCTAACAATGTGAACATACCAACTTGAATGGGAAAAGTTGGCCAAACTTTTTTCTGAGCTACTTTCAATTCCTTCTAGCTCCAAATCGATGACCACCTTGATTAATTTAAGGGAGCCAAGTACTTCACCAAACTAGACCTTGATTTAGGATATAACCAACTGATGTCTAGAAGACAATGTTTAGCTTAGACTCTTTGAGTGGTTTCTCATGCCTTTTAACCTCTCTAATGCACTTACCACTTTGATGAGGATCATCAATTACATCTTTTATCCACATCTTGGTAAGTTCATTGTGGTTTACTTAGATTATATTTTGGTTGTCATTAAGTTTTGGTCAAATCATTTGTATCATTCCTACATCGTTGTGGACCTCTTTCACCAACATAATTTGTAGGCCAAAATGAGCTTCTTTGGACATAGTTGTGTTCAATATCTAGTCTTTGTGCTTGATACAATAGGAGTTCATACAGATCTTGCTAAAGTTCAAGTTCCAAATGACTGATCCAGTCCTACCACCATCATTGATCTCAAGATCTTGTTGAGAGGAATGAATTTCTATAGGAAAATCATCTGCCATTACTCAAATATTGCTTTCCCATTGAATTGAGCCAACAATTAAAAGACTCTTCATTGGACTCTTTATGCAAAACAAACATTTCAAAAGTTTAAGGATACTCAATGTTATGCATGAACACTTGCTCTTCCCAACTTTCAACAACATTTCAAGATTAAGACAAATGCTTCATAATATACCATAGGTTTTTTTAATGATGACAATGATGTTTATCATCCCCTAATACCAATAAGTTCTATTGGAAAAAGAAAGAGAATCAAAACTAAATATTTTTCAACATGTCATTTCTTTATTTGAAAATGGTGGAAATGAAATAATGAAGAATATTATGGTTTCCATAAGCAAAGAGATATTGAAGAGTGATTAAGTTATGAAACAAAGTAAAATTATCCCTTTATATTGTTAAGGGTAGGGCAAGTTAAAAGGAAATGATGTTCATCATTGACCTCCTTTGTATCACAAATTTTACAAAGTGATCAATCAAGGTCATTGTGCTTTCCATAAACAAGGAGGTCTTATAGAGTAATTAAGTTATGAAACTTAGTAAAATTATCCCTTTATATTGTTAAGTGTAGGGAAATTTAAAAAGAAATGGTGTTCATCCTTTTTCCCTTGAGGGTAACTGACTACCTTTAGATACACACTTGCTTGAGTGTGACGATGTTGCATTGATGATCTCACTTGCTCATCCCTTCAGATTTAGACATGTTCTTCTACTTGATCCATCAGATACACACATGATTTCTTCCAACATCTCTGCAGTGGTATCTTAGATCTTATGCCATTCACCTTATATGTGCTTCAAAAATGGTATTGCATGATGAATTTACTCAAGTTTATGTACTGTGATTTCATGCATTGGTTACTTTCTTAGAAGTGGTGTGATGGTTTCTAACCTTGCCATGAAAGTAATGCACATTGGTGTTGTTACCCCCCTCGGATTAGGACTACCTAGAGGAGATCACGTCTCATGGCCCACAATGAAGACAATGATCTCATTGAGGATGACGATCGACATGTCCACCATAGCATCCTAACAACCCCCCTCATATTGCCTCTTCTACTTTGGATCAACCATGCTCATCACATCCAGTCAACTCAATGTATGGGAGATGGTAAGACAACATCACCACGAGGTATGTTAGTCCTTATTCCATACAATGTGTTGTGCTTAATATACTAGGCATATGAATAAGGATCATTGGTTGAAGTTGGAGAATGGATCATAAGCTCAAGAAGATATGTTTGTTTCCTTGTTTCACCTTGGTGGCCAACATATGTGCCCTAGTCCTGTGTTGTCACCCCCAAGGAAAAGGGGTACTACCAGGGGGGCCTCATAAGGGTAACATTCTATTTCCCCTCCATACTTAACACTTACCATCCTAGAGCATGTCACAATGTACTAAACTTCATTAATGAGTCATGGTTCATTCTCTCATGAGAAGAGGGCCTAAAGGACCATAGGTTGATTGCAACTACTAGCAAAAGAAGAATAAATAAAGAATAATGCTAAAGAACGAAAGAGAAAATAACAAAGGACTCTCAAAATCTAGTCCATACTTGAGCTCTACCCTTTCTGCATTCGCCCTAGTCCCAAGAAATGATGCTATAGCTTGAAACCTTATAAAGGGGACTTTCAAGTATGATAAGAAGATATAATATCACCAATAGAGATAAGTTGGAATATTATTACTATTAAGTGTTTTTTAATGTGTGATTTTGTCAAACAGTTCGCATCGCATGGGTTCTTAGTGCTACAAAATGTATCACAACTTTCATGGGTTCTTAGTGCTGTAAAATGTATCACAACTTTCTATAAACATTTTGCATGCAATTTATCACCAAACCTTGATTAAACACATTGCACATAACGTATGAGAGACAAAATTGGCATTTCTTTATTATGTATGGAATCTGGAACACATCAAGAATCAATATTTAGTGGTTTCTATAACAGTTGTAATAATCAGAAAAACACAACAAAACTCAACAAAAACCTAGGATAATTCCATTGTCTCTTCATTAGTTGATTATGAACTATTGCAAAGGGACTCAAACCCTCCAAAGGTGTTTCGTCCCTTCTCCAGTCCTCTCTTATTAGTAAAAGAGGCACTCATCCCCCTCAAACCTTCACCATTCATCCCCCAAGAGCTCACAGCTCCCCTCCCAAGCCCCTCACGATCTACAAAATCCCTCGTGTCCTCTTCGGTACCTTGTTGTTCTACAGAAAAGGGGGTTTTGGCCCCTCAAAATACCCCCAAGGTGCCTTATCCTCCACAAACCTACCAACTCGGTTCCTCCTAGATACCCCCATGAGCCCTCCTAGGTGACACGACTTCTTCAAGCATCCATGACCCTGTAAAAGAGGTAAATTGGCCCTCTAAGGAAACTCCACGAATCTCCTAAAGAAAATCATTGAACCTTCAACTAAAGACAAATCACAAGATGAAGCTCTACTGGAAATATCAGATGGACTCCCCTCTTCATTTAGCTAGGGTGGATGTTGCATCACCAAAACCAAACCAATAATGGAAGGGTTTTGCCAAAACCCCAACATTGGGATTTGTGCACATTGCCCTGGTATCCTTGACAGGACAATAGACGATGACGAGAACACCATTTCATCATACATCATTCTCCACCTTAGTTTCTTGTACACTTGGCACATTATGGAGTGCATATGGACTTTACAACATTATTTCCTAGCTCATATGGGGGCTAACCCCCTTTCTCTCTCCTCATTCTCACATGTGAGAGTCAATTTCATGTATTTTGGAGCTATATTGTACTTTTTCACATGTGTGGACACATTTTGGAGTCTTTCTCTACTTACACGTGCCTCTAGAGCATTCTAGAAGGGGGGGCACATTTCATCTTGACATTTTCCACACATGTGAGGGTTTCTAGAGTCTTCTAGAGGAGCTCTCTTTCTCTCTCTTCACTCCACATGTGTGGAAGGCATTTATTGTACTATTTTATGAGTTAGGTGGTGGAGCACTTGCCTTTGGAGAGAATCTTTGACCTCACACGTGTGGGAGTTTGTTGGAGTTAGGTGGGGTTTTGTTGGATGAGTTGATGACTCATCTAGTTTGTTAGATGTTTGTTAGATACCACTTGTATTGAGCACATGGTATTGCGCAAGCCCATGGATTGTATTTAATGGTATTGGAGCCTCTCTCACCAATAAACATGGAGCACTCATCTCATTTTCACTTGTTGGGAATAAAGTGAAGACTTGGCTATTTTGTGAGTGAGATCTTTATCTCTTGGTATGTTTTCACAGTTTTATTTTGACGATAAGAGTATTGGGATCTTTGATGAGCTAAAGGATATTTGCTAGAGAACTACAATCAAGCAGGGTGTGGTAAGCAATCTATCTCGTTTCTTGTATTTAATTGGATTTAATTAATACTATCAGGGATGAATGTTTAGGGATTTATCTCTTTAGCGTATTGTTGATCTAATTTATTTTTCATTACCTAGGGTTTGATTCAACAATATGATCCAACCCTTCTTAAAGGATTTTTCTAATACTTTTATCATAGCTAGATGTTCTTCCATACTCATTCATTGGTTTTGGAGACCTCAACACTTTTAGGAGAAAGAGGAAGCATTGCTAGAGAACACAAGGACTTCATGCCAAATGGTAAGGAATCTTCATCACCATTTCTCAAACACTCTTAAATGTTTCCATCAAGTTCTTTTTCTTATGATCTAGGGTTTACAAAGTTTATTTATTAGCTAGATCATAGCTCAATTGACATTTCTCTAAATTAATCTTCAAACACTTGGAGCGTTTGAAGGGTCGATTCCAATCTTGTTTAAGTTTTTTCATCTTTGAATGAAATTGACTAGGCTTTAGTGCTTTAAGCATAGGTTTTTATCAAGTATTAAGCAGTGTTACCAACATCGCGATAGTATCATCGGCATCGCGATATTATCGTTGTTTTGAGGGTTGGTGATATTATCGTCTGAAAATATCATGATATTTTCCTTTGGCGATAATATTGCGATATTTTCGAAAATAGTGCGGTAATATTGCGAGTTGATGGAAAATGTCGCAGACAATTATGAATTAAAAGCCTATTTTTGGGTTTTAAAGTGTCATTTTGCAAATAAACTGTGGGGTTTGGGGAACAAAGGAGTAAGAGCCAAAAATGTAGTTTTTCTTTTTGTGATTTTGCAAACATGAGGAGGCTAGTAATATACTAATTAATTGTTTCAGGATGTTTGAGAGTGGTTCCAACCTCATTGGACTTTATATGAAGAAAGTAGAATTTTAGGTCCCATTCAAAATTCAACAGACTTAATGATTTTCAGGATTTCAAGATTGACAATATTGCAACATTTTCACTAGATTCTATCATGTATGAGGATATGGAACTGGCATTTAGTCAAGAGCACCAAGCCCTTTATGTACCTCGATGTTGGTGGCATTGATTGTTGAACTCTTATGTCATGAACCTAGTAAAATTGTACCCTTCACTCAAGTAAAATCACTTATTAAGCATGTTAATATTTTTCTATCTTATTTTAATGTTTAGAGGGTGACACTGATGATGAGGATCCTAATATAGGCAATGATTTTGATGATATGTAGTTATTTGTTGTAGCATGATTTTTTTTGGACTCTAGAGGCCATTTACAACATCTTTGTTGATGTATTTTGGTTCAGATATGTATTGCACTCGATGCTATTTTGGGTATATGCACCCTTGCTATTTACATGAGAAACTTTGCATATTTATGTATAATGGTTTGGATTCATATGGATGCACATGAATATATCTTCACGAACTCCAACAAACAAGTTGTAATTGGAAGTAGCACCAGTAGAGGACACCAGAGTCTAGCTTCTACTTCTTCTACATGACATATGAGTCCAATGCTAGCCCTAGGGCCTTCTTCCTCTAAAGGAAAATCCATTTCTAGAGCCATCACCTTTGGTCGTAAAGGGGGCAAAGGAAATTGTTAGTTTATTTATCTGATTTCATTGTAGATGACTCATGATATAATATTCCCAACCAAATCTGACATAAAAAATCAGATCTAACTGGTTGAGAACTTTTGTCAAACACTTTGCATGTTTGCTCAAAGTTCTTGGGCAAATCGACTCTCTTGTTGTCCCAACTCTCAAGGAAGATTACTAATGTGTTTATAAGGTCAATGATATGAGTTCCAACCTCCTTATAACCCCCAAAGTGTCTGTTGTTATGATTATTTGTTTTTTGTTATGTATATGAGAGTTGTCTCATTGGGGCATTATGTCAAACAGATTGCGTGCATCACTGTAGCTTGCATTTCCATCCATGCTTTTGAGCTTAATCTTGTATAAAACAACATGAAAACATATGTAACATAGAATAGAGTAAGAATAAGAGTAAATGCAAGAAATACACATCAAAAGCACAAATATCTCCACACAATCCTTGCTTGTTTATTTATTATTAATGGTTGTCCAATAGTAGTAATTTCCAGATCTGATATAACTAATACAACATCCACTTTATTGGCCTATAATGGCTCCAAAAGGCAATGAAATAGTGTCAATGATCCTCCTTTTCGATCCCCAAATGACGGCTTCCCAAAAGAAATGTTATATCATGAAAAATCCACAAATTCCATACCCAAAAATGTGTCTTCCTTGTTGCTTACGCCCTGTTGAAATATGCACGATAAATCTGATGTAAAATCTTCATGAAATGGATGCAACATGTAGATCTGATGATGGCTAACTAATATATGAAGATCCCCTCATTGTAGATGAAAAATCTACTCACAAATTACTGGATCTCAAATCCCTAATTTGCCCTCCTTCATGACTGGGTCAATCCACATATAATATCGGGATCCCATGTCCATTGGGACACACAGTAGGCTCCACCCAAAGCTAAACTATCACACACTCTACTCCCTGGATCCCATATCAAAACGTGAACTGCAATACCCTGTGAGGCATAATCATGTAACATACCAACACCCTGAGTCTCCTGCGAATGACCCATGGCTTCAATCCAGAATGAGTCTATCCTCCAAGTCCATACGAAGACCAACACGATCTCCACCAACTGAACATGTTGCTGCCCTGGTGAGGTACTACAAGACCTCAATGAATCACCCTCAAGTGACGTGTTCCCCTCAATACTGAAGCTCAATGGAAAGTCAAAGTGACTTTACCCTGCAAGGACCCACTTGCCTCCATCAGCCAATGAAATGCTCAACCTTGCAATTATCGGTTCCCATGCTAGTCTCTGCCCAAGATCACCATGTTGACACTGCACTACTATGATCATGACTGTTTGCTCACCGTATACATACTAGATCCCCCACTCCTGGATCCTCATGCTGAAATACTTGTGGAAAATGGTCTTGCTATCAAGAAGCTGCATCTGTAAAAGTACCTCTGTGGAAGCAAAATCTTCCCAACCATCTCCATAATCCATCATGAGTATCAAAAGGGAGAAACTGTCTTGCTCCACAGGAAAATCCCCTGCAAGCCCTCTCAAAACCATCCAAGAGTAAAGTATGTTGCTCTCTGGCACAACTTGGGCCATCATTAGGTGAAACAATCTACTAACCAAATGGACTCCCAGATCCCATGGAAAACTTGCAAGCTCATCACTTCCAATCCCCACTAACTGCTCATGTGTCATACGGATAACTGTCTGAAGCCCTTCATGCTCATCCCCGTGAGAATCTGAATCTGTCTCGCCCTATGAGATATATGTTGTCACATGGCCTAAGATGCTCACCATCACGTCCAAGGTCTCAACTGTGTGTCTCTGATGATCCACCCCTATGTTGTTGTACGCAATAAGGACTCTCCTATCAGGTGGTCTCGGCCTACCAACCCTCCATGTCCCCTGCCCATGTCTATCACCCCATGCACTACTATCAATGATGAAAGCATCAGAAAGGGATAGCAGACATATCTGCAAACAACCGTAGGACTGGAAAGTGTCATATACTTTAGTCAATCCCAATGATTCAACCAAAAGCTCGTCCACCGGTACCCATGGTAAATACTCACATGTAGTCATCACTGAACCCCAACCATTAGACACAATCGGGGGTAACTCCACAAAATCTTGGTCCATCATTCTCCCACCATCATCACTCCTATAGCTAGTGCTACTGTGAGGGTGATCTCTCAGAACTATGTGTTGTTGCAAAGGAGACAGATCTCCATGCTCCACTAAGTGTGTCTCCTCCCTGCAATCCAATGTGTCCACCTGAACCCCACTGTACATCTCTCTCATCATCATATGTCCAATGTGTACTGTCAGATCATCCTCTGTGTGGATATCAACCAATCCTGGAACACAAACGAAAGTGTCCTCGTAACTGCCCCTGGCTCTGGAATCCTCGTGTGTATGTGTATGTGTATGACTGACTGTTTCAGAACTACCCATGAATGGTGGCCCCTGTGACACCCGGACATCCTCCAAAAATGTAACTGAGGAACATATTTGTTTCTCTGCCGAGATAGATATGGTGTATCTCTGACCAATCTCCTCAATGAGCTCCTCCAATCTAGACTTTGATTCTTGAATGACTATCTGCGTGCCTTTCAAGAATCCTCGTGTGCTCACCAACTCATGAGTGAGTCAGCCCACCTCTAACTCCTGCTCCCCCAAGGCCCTGTGATACATCTCGCCAACCTCCAATAGGTAATCTTTGTCCATCAACAATTGCTGGTAGTCGACCCTCATCATAGTCACTCTCTCCCTGAGAGTATGGAATTCATCCATGGCAAATTCCCCATATGAACTATCATGTGCCATCGATGCCCTCCAACAATAATCTTTCACCAATGCATGTGTCTCATCAATGTGTCTAGTGGTTGTCATGATCATGTCTTCACTGAATCTCAAATGTCCTTCCAGGTATCGTGACTCTTGATCACAGTACTGTTGAGGTAATACCTCAGGTCGCTCACTGCTAGTGTTAACCATGGAGTCCCCAACAACACTCCGCAAAAGGTAAGGAACTGAACTGCCCACTATCCATTGTGCCACTAGGTCCTCCTGTATGCCACTGCACACCATCACCAACTGCTATCCCCATCCGAATCACATCGTATCCTGTATGGGAAGATGTATCCTATTGTGCATTCACCCTGTTACTATCATCTGCACTTCGATCCCATATGGATGTGTCCAGACACGTGTTATGGTCATCCTAGCCAATACCGAGTGCATCCTCATCCCCACAGACTGATCCTGGAAATAAGTGTCCCATCATACTATTAGTCTCCACAACCTGATCAAACAATGGAGTCTCCAAAATAAATGACTCACTCTCCTCATACTGATACGTATGTGTAAGGTCAACTGTCTGCAAGTCATGTCTCTCCTCCTGAGTATGTGGATCCATATGTCCCTAGTGTGCATCCCTCATACAAGACTCCTCCACCATATCATAGATTCCACTGATATCCTCATGTGTCGTGGCTATCATAGGTGCTTGAAAAGATGACAAATGTGTCATGGTCATCATAGAAAGCTCATCATGTCTAGGTTCTAACACATGTGAATCTTCACTAGTTTCACCACTCTACTGAAGTGTAAGGTCATCAACACTATGTGATATGACTGCTAAAACATAGGTTCTATCATCCCATCCATCCAATTGTCCCTCCAATGCGTAATGGTCACTATCCTCCTCACGTGTCCAAGAGTCACTAACCTCCACAAGTGCGCAAGAGTCACTAGCCTCCTCAAACCGCACTAAATATGAATCTATGGTTGCATCCCCATGCATCTCTTCATCCTCGTTGTCATAGTGCACCTAAATAATGGGCCTCTTACCTTTACCCCTACATCTATGATCGGGTTCCCAAGGCACTTTGCAATTGTAGCAAAGTTGTCTGCTCCTAATGGGTGTAGGAATAATCTGTTCTTCCTTCCATCTAGCTGCCCTGGATCTGTTTTCCTTTGCTACGTCGACCCAATGTGTAACCTCATATTTGCTCCAACTAGGATTTTTAAAGGATACAAACTGATGGAATGTTACTAGATCCATGAGAATCTCATTGAGGGTTTGATATTCTCTCTCACAATCAACAATCCCTCTAGCAAAACCCCACATATCCATCTCTCCTTATGGAAGACCCCTCAGGCTGACAGGAGTTATGGCTCTACATGCATGCACTAATCCCCACTGGCTGGGAGGATCATTGCTCTGATACCACTATAATATTCCCTACCAAATCTGACATAAAAAATCAGATCTAACTGGTTGAGAACTTTTGTCAAACACTTTGCGTGTTTGCTCAAAGTTCTTGGGCAAATCGACCCTCTTGTTGTCCCAAATCTCAAAGAAGATTACCAATGTGTTTAGAAGGTCAATGGGATGAGTTTCAACCTCCTTAGAACCCCCAAAGTGTCTGTTGTTATGATTATTTGTTTGTTGTTATGTATATGACAATTGTCACATTGGGACATTATGTCAAACAGATTGCACGCATGGTTGCAACTTGCATTTCCATCCATGTTTTTGAGTTTAATATTGTATAAAACAACATGAAATCATATGAAACATAGAATATAGTAAGAATAAGAGTAAATGCAAGAAATACACAACAAAAACACAGCTGCCTCCACACAATCCTTTCTTGTTTATTTTTTATTAATGGTTGTTCAATGGTAGTAATTTCCAGATATGATATAAATAATACAACGACCATTTTATTGACCTATAATGGCTCCAAAAGGCAAGGAAATAATGTCAATGATCCTCCTTTTCAATCCCTAAATGATGGCTGCCCAAAAGAGATGTTATATCATGAAAAATCCACAAATTCCATACCCAAAAAATGTGTCTTCCTTGTTGCTTACGCCCTGCTGAAATATGCACAATAAATCTGATGTAAAATATTCATGAAATGGTTGCAACTTGTAGATATGATGATGACTAACTAATATATGAAGATACCCTGGATGTAGATGAAAAATCTACTCACAAATCATTGGATCTCAAATCTCCAATATGCCCTCCTTCATGAAATTCGCCCCATTGGTAGAAGAAATGAATGGTTTGATTAATACTCTCAAACACTGTTGTAATAAGGCGCTATGGTGATGACTAGCAACCCTGGAGTGAGATCTACTGAGAATCTGATCACCTCTGTGCAAATCAAGCCACTCTCTCAAGATGGGTGCACCCTAGCTCTACATAAGCCCTCCAATAATTTGCCCTGCCTCCACAAAGGCTCTTGGAACTGAATAGATCTGATGTAGAATGGTGAGGGAGGAATTTTTCACCTCTATGGCCAAGCTTGGACCAGGTTGGGTGGGATCTTTCACCACCGAGCTAATCTTTAAGGTTTGTTCGATCAAAACCCTCAAAACCTCCAAGTGCATGGGCTCACTAACAAGAAGCCATATATCAAACTGACAATCAACATAATGAGAGAATAGAGGCCCCTATATCTCTTTTATCCTCCTTGCTCACCTTGTCTTTCCAAGTGACTTTTACTTTATTTAATTATTAATTAATTAATTAACCATTTTACCTTTAAAAAGTGGTTTATCCCTCCTTGTGGTTTCTCTAGCCACTGAAAGTCACTTCTCATCATCCTATCGTGTAGTGTTATTACTCCTGATTCCGACGAGCTATTACACTAAGAGGTTCCTCCAAGTATTATGCCCAATATGACCTCCTTACTGAATTTAATTAACATATAGCCCAAAACAATCAAAATTATAGAAATCGTCGGAATGCAACGGAACCAAAGCCAAATTGTGCAGAATGGATCATGATGATGAAATAAGATGAGTGATGCAAGTTGGACCCAATAAAACCCCTCAATAGCTCTTGTATTCACTATCACTTGTATTTGGTTACTTTGGTCAATATAACACTCTGTAATGGAATAATGTCCAAAAGTGGGGACATTACACATGGTGATAAGATACATTTATTATATTTTTTGATGATATTTTGAGGCTTTAGAGTTGGGACATGATTCAATGTTGATTTGTGATGTATTCGAGTTTACTAGACATATTATACATCTTATATATCAGTTGTATTTTCATATTTATGTGAAAATGCATTTATTTGATGTTGTTAATACTTTAGATATTTAAAAAAATGAAAAAAAAAATGAATATTTTGATATTTTTTTTTGTTCTTACGACATTTTCGTTTTCGAACCCTTGGCAATATTTTTCCGCTGCCGATGTTTGTAACACTGGCATTTAGCACTGTAAACCCACAAGTTTTAACCTTTTCATTTATTAGGGGTTTTATTTTTCTGCACCAATAGATCCAAGTAATTAGATTTGATTGGTATGCATACTTGCTTTCACTTAAAATTCTTAAGTTTGGATATCAATTAATCAAGGGTTTTCTTAGAAGTTATTGCCACATATTAATTTAGTTTTTTAATCTTTTAAAGTTTCTTGAGCATTAAATTTTCTCTGCTGTTCATTACTTTTTTACTTCAGCAATTTTTGTTTAATTATTTCATTTCATGCAAATTGCCAAGTAAGTGGTTCAAAGAAAATTTAAGTTAGGACAGCGATCACATGTGATGATTTTTCCACGAATGCTCAAGTTATTTATGCTGATTTTCCTTTCAATTTTATTAATTTAAAGTTCAACAAACATTCTCTAATTGAAAGGGAGTTAATTAATCATTCTGGAAATTAAATCAACATTTTGGTCATTTATGCAGAATTGAATTTTGATGGTTATCTTGTTCACAATTCGTTGATTGATGGTACATGTCATGGTGTTTTAGAATTTGTTCTTTATGGTATCTTAAGTGATTAAGCATTTTCATGTGCTTATCTTTCATTTACTTTCTTTTTGATAATCATCTCGTGGGCAACATTTCTTCAAGTTTATCTCAAGCACTCACCTATAAAACGATGAGTCCTCCATTTCAAATTGTTGGAGATTAATGAGAAACTTAGCTTAAAGAGTTCGTCGTGTATCTATTCTCTTCTTGAGTGAATGTTTAATTATTTTTCAAGGGTTACATAAGCACTTTTCAAGGATTGTTGGAAGAAAAAGGCTACTACAAGGACAAAGAAGGGTGAAATGCTACACTTGGAAGGGTTCTCAAGGTAAGATCTTATAACCTTTCCCCTTTGATCATTGAAGTTATTGTTCATGCATTAAGGTAGGATGTCTTAGGGCTCTGTCCTTTTGCTTGGCCAACCTTTCAATTCACCTTGCTAGTACCGGGAAAGGCTTCTTCATGGACCAATCCTTCCATCCAACCTTCAAGGGAACCTTCTAACCCTAGGATACGCTTGAAGGGAAATCCTCCGGGTTCCATCAATATTGTCTCATCCTAAACCCTAGACCTCACCTTGATTTGACATAGTGACCCCATAGCCCTCCAAAGGCACTAGTTTTTTCTTGAAGAGACTTCTAACCCTAGGCAATGCTTGAGGGGGCAATCCTCCGGGTCCCATCAACATTGTCTCATCCTAAACCCTAAACTTCACCTTGATTTGACATAGTGACCCCATAGCCCTCCAAAGACACTAGTCTTTCATTGTCTTCAACCACCAAAAAACCAAATCAACTTTTCTTTTGTATTTTTTTCTCTTTTTTTGTGACAATATAGTGTTTCAGCATGCATAATTTTCATGCTAGATTGTCTTGAGCTTCATCGCCATATCCTTGATCTAATTCATGCTAGCCTATTCTTCATTGAACATCTTATTGTTATCATTTAGGGTTTGATCCATTATTTGCCATATCCACCTATAAGATCAAACCCTAGGGCTTTGTTTCACACCTTTATTTCAGATCTGACATATATCTCTTGTGCAGCCCTAATAGCCTTGCTTGGAACGTCTTCTTTAGTCACAAATGTCTTGATTGCTTGCTGTCCTATTTTTTGAAATTTCTGAGTGTGTTGTGTGCACTGTGGGGTATCAAGGTATGTTCCATCTCATTTGAGGAGCGTTGTAAGGTTTCCTTGTTCCCAACCAGCCTAGCCATCAAAACTATGCCTAAAACAGTCTAACAGTCCCCCCAGCTGGATGTCACCTCCCCTTTGACTGCCGTCCAGCTGTCCTTGACTGTTCAAAATTACAGAAGTATACAGAGGCAAAGTTGGGGTTTGTTGACTGTCCTTCAAGGCAGCGTTTGCATGCGCCCTTGCTCCCTGGGTTTTCTCCCTTCAAATGTATGCATTGTTCCCTATCATCTTGCCGGTTTGAAGGCCGATTTCATTACAGTAAGGTTTTCAATAATGATCCATATTATTTGCAAAGTTAAATGACGTTTGAATACTGTTGATGCATGATTATTGATCTAGATATCCCTGTGGCAAATAAACAAGTAAATCGGTAACATAAACTTTGGAAATCTGGTTAATACTACAGCTGGTACATATACTTTGAAATCTGGACCTGAATGTGGTCATATGAATTGTTTATACCTCTGCTGATATACTTGTTATAACTACTGGTATTTCCATTGATCCTTGCGCTGTAATAATTTCTGGTGAATAAATGATAATGAATGGGTACATGTGTACAAGTTTGATGTCTCATTGGTATAATACACAAACACTTGCACCTATAAACAAACATACTATGCATTTGTCTTATGTTTTGAATGGTCTATAATTGCATTGCTCTCATCTTGTAGATGAAGAAATGCATGTTACATTAGTAATTGTACCTTGCACATTTTACATTGAATATCATACTTTGCAATTTCATTGGTCATTTGAGATGATGARTTATAGTACATTGACGTGACACGTTGATACTCTTGCAAGCAAGCTTTCACTTTCCAAGAATTYKTTAAGCGTTGTCTYCTCTTGTTTGTCTTGAGCTTTTCCCTTAGAGAAGTCAACCTTAATTCAAACCAAGTCCTTGTCCTCACCCATCYAAAATACAATGATAGGGCTTAGTATTGACCCTCTAGGAAAACCCTCCTTAGGCTAGAAACCCTAGCCTTAAAGAGTAGAGGCAAGGCCACTGAGGTAACAGTGGGCAGCTTGCCCATCCGTTGCCCCAAGCTCTCCCTCACAGGGAGGGACTTTCCCTTGGCAAGAGTTTGAGTGGTAACAACACCCACGGTTCGTAACTTTGCCTATATCTCAATGTATTTTTTCTGTTTTCACCCTTACATGTAATATAAATGAGCAAACTTTGCATAGTTGGTGTCTAATGATTTGGATTACATCAATCTACATGAAAATATACTTTTCTTATTAAAATTTGAATATCTTTTGTATTTTTATTCAGTCAGTTCCAGTGCAGTTTGTAATTTTGGGGCAAACCAATTCCGGTCCGGTTCCGGTTATGAATCATGATAACTTTGATTGAACCAGCAGAGCTATAGATTAATATAGATAAAATCCCTATATGGCCACTTTGCCAATGAACCTAAAAAGAGGCTGTAAGACCTAGGTATTGGACTATATGCAAGAAGTACTATGGGGTAGAGTCTAGGAATCAATTGATCGTTACATACATGAACTAAACCATTCCTATATTAATGCAATGTAAGGTCCTTAGAGTTTACAAATGACAGAATCAGTCTTAGTGTTCCAACAGGAATTCCAAATTACCTTTTAGTGTCTATCCATAGTACAGTCAATAACCAATAACACATACAATGATACAAATTAAGAATTGTAGATATACTTTCCTTGTTGAGGGCATACCATCTATTTGAGATTGTGGCAGCTTAGTCTATTAAAACTTAAAAGTACTGCATATCGGGAAAACAAGAACAACAAATGACTATGATAGAAAATAACGCATCAAATATCAGAATATAAGCATTTCTGCAATAGGCTAATTGCTCATGACTCAAACTATTATCTTCAAGTATCCTTTACAGATTCTCAACATTGAGAATTGCTGCAATATGCTTCTATAGCAATCCTGAATTGCTCATGACTCAAAACTATTCTCTTCAAGTATTCTCTACAGCTTCTCAACACTGAGTATTTGCATGAGTTACTATATGAAAGATAAGTCGCAAACAATATCAAGGAAACAAATCAAACGTGGAAAATAAGGGCAATAGACCTTGTGTGGAAGATCACTATGAAAAAGTTTTCCCGTTGCATGAAATTTCCATGTAATCACTCCCCCTGTGCCTATGCAAGGTTGTTTGTCTGTTGTATCTATCCAGAACCTTCATAAACATCAAAAAGACATAAGAAAGTGAGAACCTCCTGATAAAGCCTTTAGAATCTGTTGACAAAATACATTTTACTGGTGTGGGATGTACCACTGATCATGCATATACATGAACCATAATATACATGGACACTTCAATGATGCATCATTAAATATGACTGGCAAGAATTGCTTTGAGGACTCCATAAGAGTATATGTTTTCTTTGTTACTTTGCAAGAGACATTGCATCAAAGCTCCATTCTTCCTTTCAAATGCATTCATGCATGAATTCAATCAAGTACAATACTCTCTGGAAGAATAAACATAAGATGCAAGCATCTAGACTGCTTAGGTACTCCATACAAAAAGAGAGTGACTTTGTCTAGATGCAGGTGGCTATACGAAAACCCTCAATGCTTTTATTAAGAGGCATTGACTGACAAATTTAACTAGACATAATAGATTTTACTGGTGACTCCAGATAAAGTCTTTAAAATCTGTGGATAAAATAGATTTTACTGGTGTGGAATGTAACACTGATAATGCATATACATGAACCATAATAAACATGGAAACTTGAACAATGCATCGTTAAAACTTAAATATGATAGGCAAGAATTACATTGCTTTGAGGACTTTACAACAGTATGTGTTTTCTTTGTTACTTTGCACGAGACAATGCATCAAAACTCCAATCTTCCTTTCAAATGCATTCATGCATGAATTCAATCAAGTACGATACTGTCTGAAAGAATAAACATAATATGCAAGCATCTAGACTACATAGGGACTCCATACAAACAGAAAGTGACTTTGTCTATGTGCAGGTGGCAATACAAAAACTCTCAATGCTTTTGTTAAGAGGCATTGACTGAAAAATTTAACTAGACACGAATATCATAGATGCATTTTTGAATATGACTGGAAAAAAATTAATTTGCATAAGGGCTCCACAAGAATATATGTTGTCTTCAAATATTTTCTTGTGGCAATATGTCAATGTTCCAATTCATGTCACCGAGAATGGGGAAGCAGGTCTGGGTTTTGAGATGACACATAAAATATTAGGAAATAGGAAAAAGGTATATCTATAAATTGTTATACGAGTAGAAAGGAAATTTCTTATATGCATGTGTGCATAGAGATGCATATTTAGAAACTTTCAATTTTGATTTTTCAAAACTGTTGTTTCTTTATTGTTTTATTATTTTATTTTATTTTCAATTTCTTAAGTTGTGAGGTCCACCCACACCCTTTATAAAAAACAAAAAAGAAACTACATATATAGTATACATATATAGTATAGAAAAAGTATATCCATACTATAATCTGTCTCTAAACTTCTGGGAAACATTTCATAGGCGGTTCCATACTGGGAACATTTCCTGGATGGAAAAGGCCCAGGTCACATGTTTTGGTTACAATTTTTTAAGTAGATTTCTTCATGCATGAATGTGTAGAAGATAACTGAATCTGATTTCTTTCTTATACACTTAGAACAAGATAGACCATGGGATCAAAGAGTACAAAAGCAACCTCAGCTCTAGAGTCACTCATTAATTTTACTGAGAAGAATACCCAAAAGTGTACAAGTATAGTGAATGCCATACCTGTAAACCACAATAACTGTAGTCTGTAGTGAATACCATGTTAGAATAATTAATGGCCACCTCCCTAGTCATTTGATAAAATTTTATCGTATTTCTTGTTTATGACCTGGTTAATGGTTTGGCCCCATAGTGTTGGGCCGTGGCACCAACCAAGGTTTATGTGAGTGATTTCTTGTATGTATGCCTATTTAAACTTTAAACGCACTCCATGTAATGAGAATTGTTGAGTGTTTTTGTTTAACAATATGGCTGCATTGAACTAAGTGCTGAAAATGGAGTTTGAGGAGGAGAAGGTATGGTTTCTGCACAGCAGTCCTGTTGAAGGAGAAGGATTGAAGGACATTCATACACAGATGAAGGTAAGTACTCTCTCTCCTAGAAACTCTGAGCTTAGTGTGGAAGAAAACAAGCGTATTCCTATTAGGTTCATAGTATCACCCCGACCTCAAAATCAGCCCTCATTGATCTTATGGAGGGACGTAGTGGTTAGCAGAGTTAGTAAGGTAGGCAGTAATGATGATAAGGTCAAGAACTCTATTCGAAGTGACAAGCATTACGAGGAGGAAGGCCTAGGCAATTCGCAGAGGGAGGAAAATACACTCTCATAATCACCTTTCTTCCACACAAATAAATCATTCTATTAGTGCATCACTAATGGTTGTGGATAATGACGTTGAAATTGGGAAACTGGATTTAGAACCAAGGATAGACGTCAACCCTAAAATTCTACATCATGTTGAAGGGTCATCCTTAGCTGGGGAGAAACTTATAGAATGTGGCGAAGAGACTAAAAACGAGGTCTCTAAAGAAGAGGGGAAGCACTTAGGGGAGACAGACAAAAGGGAAAAAAGGAAAGCTAAGTGAAACAAACTCACAGTTGAGAAGATGAAGTTGATAATGGCGCACAATGTTGTAATGTCCCTTTCCAAATAGGATCTCCAGAGAGGAGGCTTAATG